>JAQGBK010000129.1:0-10178 GCA_034698505.1 Stercutus niveus
CTTCAGTTGAGGCTTGAAGTATTGCAGGAGTGGTTGAACCTGTTGTAACAGTTGCTGCCACAGGTGTGATGGCTGCTGCAGTAGTGATTAAAAGTTTTGTAGTCGTGGTTGGAATTGTTGCAGTTGTGGTTGAAACTGTTGTTGTAGTGGTTGGAACTGTCATAGTAATGGTTGGAACCGTCGCAGTCGTGCTTGGAATTGTTGTAGTCGTGGCAGGAAATGTTGTGATAGTGGATGGAACTGTTGTTGTAGTGGCTGGAACTGGTGTAGTAGTGATTGGAACTGCGGTAATAGTGATTGGAACTGTTGTAGTAGTGGGTGGAAATATTGTAGTAGTGGCTGGAACTGTTTTAATTGTGATTGGAACTGTTGCAGCGGTTGGAACTGTTGCTGTAGTGGTTGGAACTGTTGTAGTAGTGATAGGAACTGTTGTAGTAGTGATTGCAACCGTTGTAGTTGTGGTTGGAACTATTGTAGTAGTGGTTGGTTCTTTTGTAGTAGTGGTTGGAACCGTTGTAGTAGTTGTTGGAACTGTTGTAGTAGTGGCTGGAACTGTTGTAGCAGTAGTTGGAACTGTTGTAGTTGTTGTTGGGACTATTGTAGTTGTGATTGGAACTGTTGTAGTAGTAGTTAGAACTGTTGTTGTAGTGGTTGGAACTGTTGTAGTAGTGGTTGGAACTGTTGTAGTTGTTGTTGGGACTGTTGTAGTTGTGGTTGGAACTGTTGTAGTAGTGGTTGGTTCTTTTGTAGAAGTGGTTGGAACCATTGTAGTACTTGTTGGAACTGTTGTAGTAGTGGCTGGAACTGTTGTAGCAGTAGTTGGAACTGTTGTAGTTGTGGTTTGAACTGTTGTAGTAGTAGTTAGAACTGTTGTAGTAGTGGTTGGAACTGTCGTAGTTGTTGTTGGAACTGTTGCAGTAGAAGTTGGACCTGTTATAGTAGGAACTGTTGTAGTAGTGGTTGGAACTGTTGTTGTAGTGGTTGGAACTGTTGTAGTAGTGGTTGGAACTGTTGTAGTTGTTGTTGGAACTGTTGTGGTGGTTGCAGTTGTTGCTGAAGCTATCGCTAAAATTGATTCAAACAATTATTACAAACACAATCGGGAATTGGAATATGCAAATAACAAACATGTTCTACAATATAATGGATGTGCTATTCAAACACAGTTTGTAACAAAGCATTTCACAGTATACATATCTCAATTCAAAGTACAGAATGCAAAGCTTTTGTAGAGAAATCCATTGTTACGGGAGAAAAATGTAATGTAAAATATCAAATAATGCACACTAATTCACTTCATAGATTATAATGGGTAGCCTCCATGGTCCAGTGGTTAAGACGCTAGACTACCGAGCGCAAGGTTTGAGGTTTAAATCCATGCCTGTGCTCGTTTTCAGAGATTAATTTCTCGGCTCCTTCGTTCCCAGGAGCCTCTGTAATAAAGTCACTGTGTTTGCACAGTGACTTTGAATGATGGCGCTGGCTAAAACAAATTGTCATTTTTTTTGTATTTATAACCTTCGCCATATAGTATATAATGATTGTACCATAGAAGATGGGCGCCCAAGAAAATCGCCCAAGTTTAAAGTACTGTACCATAGCTTGTATAAATGAAAATATACATTAAAACTAAATACAGCAAAATGTCAGGAATTATGTCAAATAAACCTTCTGCTACATGATACATTAATAACTGCAAAGGCTAAGATGTTGTCAATGTCATGAAAACAAAGGTTTCTAGTTGGCATCACAAATATTTCGTTTTATACAAGGAACTGAAGAGAAAACTCACGCTGTGGAGCCATTCCATTGCTATGAAGGCTGCCACCAACGCCTGGTTGACTGCAATCAGATGAACCATAGCCCACATCGCAATGGCACTGTGTCAAACTGTTGCACACCTAACAATCATCACAATGACACCGTGTTAAACTGTTGCACACCTAACAATTATCACAATGGCCCTGTGTTAAACTGTTGCACACCTACTGTAACAAGTATCACAATGGCACCATGTCAAACTATTGCATACCTAACAATCAGTCAGATAAATCTCAAAAGATGATAAGTATTTTTTGCCCATCTGTTGCGAACTTGCAAAACAAATTTATTAAATTTTTCTGTAGATAGGATAAGGTTCAATCAAATTCTATTTTGTCTCTGATAATGTGTAGTAGTTTTACAGTATAACTATGTTTTCCAAAAATTAACATCAATTTAACATCCAAATACAAACCTATTTAATAAAATTACACTAAGTAATATGCTACACATCCTTCGGATTGTAGTAAACCAGTGTGTAGTATCTCCAGTGAACTGAGCATACAAATCTATTAGGTTAAGTATATAAAAAATATAGCAAATACCATTAAGCAAACCGTGGAATGTTATTTATGCTAGAACAATGTACAAAGTCGAACAACATGGTTCAACAAATATTCAAATATTGCATATTACAATAATTAAATATTAACAATAATTTAAAAGGTACTAAAAATTAATGTAGCAAAAGGTTGCGATCTGTCAATCCATGTACAAAAAGTAACAATGGAAAATTACGTTTTTCTATTTTTAAAATTTAAACCATGCAGTATTTCCGGATCATACACAGGACCAATATCGGTCCCACGAGGTAGTTTTTTGTTCATGTAACAAGTTGACTAGTAAAAATTACACGTAGCCAAATTCAGAGGTGCCCAAAATGTATTGTTCGGGGACAGAATTATAGAATTATTGACCAAATTATGTTCTGCCTCATCCACGGGTAGTAGTAGCAGTGATAGTGATGAGAGTGACTACTAGTACCACTAATATAGTGCATCTTACGCCGTGTCCGTTGCAGCTATTACAAACTCCTGTTGAGGAATATAGCGTGTTGACATCAGTACATGCTTGGTTATTGCATACCTGGTCAGCACAATGTAGATCATTCATAATTTGACATTGCTATTTATAAATGATTTTTATAAGATTGACATCTTTGTTCTTCTTGAATTTTACGATTGTGAATTTAGATGTATAAATGGAACGCTTAAGACACTAATGAACCATTGGCGTCCACAATGTTGCCAGTAGACGGCGAAACGGACGATAAATCGATACGATACGAAGCGAAAAAGATGTGAATCTTGGAACACTACAAGCAGTACTAAAGTCTAATAGAGACTATAGAAATATATAATAACTGATAATAGCTGCATGCAAGCCTGATTTACAATGATTAAACTTTGCCTGTAGTGAAAGTCAAACTCAATTTGAATTTGCAGTAAGAAAGTCTACTAAAAAATTCGCCAAAAAAATTCGCCAAACTTTAAAAAATTCGGTACTTGCCTTTTTTTGGCTTATTTTTTAGAATTTGGCTCTATGCAGGCCGAGCCCTGACTACAAGTACCGGGTATATACAATGTACAAACATCAAACTTTATGTATTAAAACGACTCCAAACTAGCAAGTGACTAGATACAACCTTTGAAGTGCCACAGCTCGCCCCATTAGGTACAAATCCTCTGGATTGCCCATCAGATCCAGTTGAATACAAAACGTATGTACAAATATATGTATTTGGCCCGACAATCCAACCAGTATTTCCTTGTCGAAGGTATGGAGTATATTGCAGAGTTTTGGCATTCCCGTCACATTGTAGGGTCCCGCAGAGCACATTTCTGTAAATATGGTCATATAAAGATGAACATATAAATATGGACATATAAATATGGACATATAAATATGGACATATAAATATGGACATATAAATATGGTCATATAAATATAACCTCGTTTGAATCACTATCGGAACGGTTATATTTTGATACATTCTCAATACACGCCTGTGCGCAACAAGCGATGCTCAACAAGCCGCCAGCAGCATCACATCACAGCATCACATAAATGTTGGTCTCTCGCGTCGACTACTGCAACAGTCTGTTCGAAGGCATCAACCTCCAGAGGATCAAGTACAAGATCTGCCTCTTCGTCTACAAGGCCCTACAGCAGAAGTCGCCAGTGTACATCTCTCAATTGGTCTCCCTGACGTCACGCAATCCGTCTGCTCGCCGTTTGCGATCGGCCGACACGATGCGCCTGTTTGCCCTTAAAACAAAATTGAAGTTTGGAAAGCGGAGTTTCTCGTTCGCTGGTATGACAGCGTGGAACGAGCTTCCGACCGAAGTCAAACTGGCTCCGACGCTCAATATTTTTGAGTCTAGGCTGAAGACAGTAATCTTTGTAGAGTCATATTGGCCTACTTAATCCGACGATTGTACATTAATTTGCATTATATTGCTTGTGTGATGTTGAGCTACTGTATGGACGCTATTGTTTAGTGTAATGTCAAAGTGCCCTAGAAATGGCTTATATGCCATGTCATGGCGCTATACTAAGTCGGCCTAATTATTATCATTATTATTAAATTATTATTACTTTTTGCTAAAATAGCTGATGACATAGACGATAATTTTATTAATAGATGAATGGTGACATTTTATTTGCTAAAAATAATTGTCTGTTGTTTAAAACATTTTTTCATTAGCTTGGTAACTAATGCTCGTAATGTAATGTAATGTAAATTGGACAATTAATTTTTAGTATGGTGCCGTAGCATGACCTGAGTCATCTCAAAGGTGCCTTGACTTGTTTTATTTATTTTTAGTGAGTTTTAAATAATTAATTGCAGTAGGGACTCGGGAGCACAATTTTGTTCTACAAATAGAACCTGTGTCTTCCATTTTCACAGCAATTTTATTGTATTATGTAATTGTTGAGTTTATGTGAAAATAAAATAAAGTCTATCTTATCTTAACTTATCTTATCTACCGCTTAATATCTATTTGCTAAAACTAACGTAACTCTGTAACCTTTTTACTCAAAAACTTGCAGCTAATTACCTAAATACCTCCTCTTTCTTCCTCAATCATTCTTTCATTCATCGCTTACTTTTACCCTTGACTAGAATAACCATTCTGGAAAAATGGTTTCTTCTTCATCGACCCGTACACCGGTCATGGTTGCATCCCCGATGTTGCCAATCAGCGCCGAAACGGATGTTAAATCGATACGATACAATACGATACATGTGGCGCTTTATTGAATGCGAGAATATCAGATATATTATTATTTGAAATTAAAAGGTGAATACAAACTTTACCTACAATAGCAAACCGGACTACCTGCTTACGCGTCAGTGTGCACTTTGCAGTGTACTAATTTGTAATGTGATCACTTGTGTGGAAGCAGTATACTTAAAACAGACCTCGGTTAATTAACATAATGCTTCCCCCCCCCCGGCCGGCTCAATTGCTCATGCACAGCAAGCTTTCACATTTATGCTATGCTTTAATCGTATTCAAAGCATGTTATGTTTTTAAATTAAAAAATAGCAAATAAACAACATTTCAAATTATACTGGCAGAACTTGACCAATTGGATTTATTAGAAATAAAGTCATACATAACCTGCAAGCGAACTTTGAACGTATAAAAAATCATTATGCCATCTCTCAAAATGCATTCTATGGGCGAAACGGGCGTTAAACCCATTGATTGATTGATATAAACGATGACTTGGTTTTCTTCTTCTAAATACGAGTTTGCTAATATCCCAAACAAAATATACGCACCAAAATACAAAATATATTACGCGGGAGTGCATGGTACAAAGATCGAATAATTTCCCGGTGTAGCAAAGCCGCAGGACCCGGAAACATCTCCTCTGATATTGTCCTGGTTGTAGCAAAAATCGTCTGAGACCCCCACGCCTGCCCCCCACAGAAGTGTGCATTGGGACTGACGACTTCGACACATTCCCGAATAGCAATACGCTGCCACCTGCAAATATACAGAAACTGTATACTACGTTAATTCTTCAATAGCGTTGAATCTCAATAGACTTCATAAAATTCACAGTTTTAAACATCAATTGTTGGAACGTTTCGAAATTAAAGAGATCTATAGAAATGCTATTTTACAAATAGCCTTAAGCATATTGTACAAAAAGCATTAAGCAAAAATGTGTGGTCGTTAAAGGTAGATATTCATAAATTAAAGAGATCTAGAGAAATGCTATTTTACAAAATGGCATATGCTATTTTTCAAATAGCATATTGCAATTTAATCTTTCTAAAGTGGCACGCAGCGTTGCATTAAATGTTAAAATCGCTGAAAATGTCTGGCAGACTGGCACTGACATGGCTAAGCTTAACTAAATAACAAGCTAATATTCATCGTTCTGTACTACAAAGCCTACAGTTAGCTCACCGAGTTGACTATACAGCTTGTGAAATCTTTCACGTAGACATCAGTAGGACAGACTGGGTTTGAGCCGGAGCAGTATTCAGCGAGATCGCATTGAGTATTAGCCGCAGGCCGGCATTGTGTGTATGTCGGCAAGATCTGAACAACACAACTCAGCACTGCATCATCTCTGCAAAATCTCCACTTCATAAATAACATTTCTAGTATCCAGTTGGTCTCAGCAAGATTCACAATAATTGAGTTGCAGAAATTAGTTTGAGATTTTAACATTTCCATCATCACTCACCCTCACTCACTGATCACAAGTTCAATTTCATGCTGTTCAGTGTCGATTATTTCTGGCAGGCTATTAATTCCTGTGAACTCTTTTTTTAGTGTTCTGCCCAATGGCAGGCCTTTGACAACTGCAATTTGGCAGTTGCGAACATTTCTTAGGAAGATACCAGTTTGAGGTGGTTTCCCGTGCTTGCCTCAAAGTACTCAGTTTAACCTGCCGAGTTTTCGGCAGCTGCCTACAAATTAATGATCACACAGCTAATTGCTTGTAATGGGCGACTGTCACAGACTAATCCAGCCGGGATTTGCACCCACAACATTGTGGTTGCTATTCCAACAAACTAGACCACTCGGCCACCGCGCTTCGGCCTTCGGTCTACTCTTATTTAAATGAACTTATTAAAATAAGAGCAAACTTGGCCTACCGTTGTTCCTTTAGCCCTAGCCAATTTTTAAAGTTGCAGACTAGATAAAACATAGATTATAGAGAACATAATATTCTGAGAATGTTTTCACGTTGCATCCTCATAATAAGCTATAATCATTGAATAACTTTTTGTACATAATCAATAGTCATATGGTCGACATACGGAATACCCCGCAACATTCTCTGGTGTTTGCAATAATTGTTTGTTTTTGGACTTAGGAGATTTAGTGGCTGGTACTTACCCATGGCCCAATTTTCCAAGTATTTATCACAAAGAAAATCTTGATGGTTGTTTATACGTTTTTTTTGTTTCGCCAAGTAGTGCAGAAACACAAATTAGTTGAGGTGGGAAATGGAAATGGTGTTTGATAGCTTAATGCCTAAGGCCTAATACTTGCTCGTGTGGTTGTTCCGTCCGTTAAGCGTCACCACCACATTACACCTACGCTTCGGAAACTACACTGGCTACCAATCGAGCAACGCATCGACTTCAAAATTGCCTCAATGACATTTAAAACTTTGTTACATCGCCAGCCATCCTATTTAGCGGAATTACTCGTTCCATACACCCCAACAAAAACCCTTCGTTCTTCTTCTGACAAGTACCGTCTTGACATTCCTGATGTTCGTTCAGAAATTGGGTCTTTTTCTTTCGCTGCACCTAAGCTCTGGAACACCTTGCCGTATGAAATCGCTCTACGTCTTTCTTAAACACCTTCCTCTCTGGTCATAAAACTCACCTTTTTCCTCCATAGACTCCCACCCTCCCGGCTGCTCACACAGACTTCTACCTTGGATTTCCCGTGGACCACCCTCTCTCCTCGTTCTAGCCCATCTCGTTGCCTGGGTGGTGCTATTGAGATCCTTGATCGAGGGGAGACGCCCCTGAAGCCGTCATCAGACGACGAAACGGGCGTTAAGCTCATTATTATTATTATTATTATAAAGAACATTTTTCATTTTTTACCAAAAATTATTCAAATATGATTACGTTTACTCAAATTATAAGCAACGACATAATGGGATGTGTTTTTTACTCACAGTGTATTTCATTTCATTGAAAGAAGCTTAACATTTTTAAGACAATACTTGAGCTTTCGCTGGGGGTGGAACACATGACGACCACATCGACGAAACGGACGTTAAATCCATACGATACGATACAATACATGTAGGATACGTTTGCAAGTTCTGATTCGTTGGTACGTGCACAAATAATACCCAACACATACTGTCAGACCGGATACCTATTTGTACGCTCAAACTAAAATAACAAATTCTAATTATAAATTTAATTTCAATAGTCATGAAAAGTTTAATAATCGCCTAAAATCTCTTTAAAGATCTCTCAAATACCTTGCAAGTTGGGACGTCACAGCATCTGCCAAAAGCGCACTGTGCTGGTGCCGTCAGTCGACAGGCGCTGTTACAACAGGTGGGGTTACATTCGCTAGATGGAGCCAGTCCACAGTCGCACTGTTCGCCCGCCTCTACGAGGCCATTGCCGCACAACGACGCTGGGTCGAATATCGTTGCAGGCATGTTGTGCAGACAGTCTGCGTATCCCAGAGGTAGCAATGGGCCCAGGCGGTCTTTGGAGCACTGAGACCAATGTGTAGCAGGATTACCAGAACTGAAATTACAATAGTAATTGTTGTTTAGTGTTCTGTCTAAAGGCAGGTCCTTGGTAACGGCCATTTGGCAGCTGCCAACTAAACAAGGGAAGATACTAAGATTGAGGTGGTTTCCCGTTGCCTTCCTCATAGTAGTCTACTAAATTTAACCTGCTGAGCTACAGGTAGCTGCCGACACATTATTGATCACATAGCTAATTGTGTGTAACGGGCGACAGTCAGAGATTGATCTAGCCGGGATTCGGACCCACAACCTCGCGGTTGCGATCCCAGGCCAATCCACTCGGCCACCACGCTAAATTACAATAGTAATACTTAATACAAATATAGGGATACTGGCTAATATTAATAAATCCATGAGGTTCCGTAAAGTGTTCGTTACGGAAGTAATAATGAAGTGCGTTATGATGTGGTGTCAGGCAATGCACAAAGACTATACTGAACTGAAAATTAAACAACAAATTAAATAGTATTTAAATAGTATAGTAATTTATAATAAAATGGTGTTGAAAAGTGTTGCTTTAAGAGCTTATGATCGCTACGGTGATTTGCAAGACTAACCATTATATATCAAACATTCCACACCACAGAACCCCACAAAACACAGAGCTGGTGCTTTTTGCTTGTTAGATTTTCTGACTGGTTTCCATACTGTAGATCTTAACACCATCGCTTTAAGCAGGTTTGCAGCAAATTCAAAGCAGGATATTTATTCGAGTCCTAGTTGTTAGTCAGTCTCATGAGCATAGGAGTTGTAATATTTGTAGTTAAATATAGTATAAATATAGACCTATTTTAAATGTGTATTTGTACATATCCCCCCCCCACTCTTGCAGTTTTGTTTCACCCTGAGTCGTTGAATTTCTGAAAGTTCTATCCAAACCCCCCAAGAGTTTTTTATAATATGACATCGTCAGTAGCCACATGCATTAATGAGACTGTAAATTGTTCTTGCAAATTCTACACCCCTTTAACTAAAAATGTATAAAATGGCATTAAATGAATATAGAATACAACATTCATTAATTATTAATGGAGTGGAGTCAAAGATTCAACACTATTGTTTAGTTTGTTCGCCGTTGTAAGCATGAGCCAAGGTATGTATACTTGGTAGAAGGATTCATTATGCACACTCCAGTGACGTCACTACAGGCGCAAGATGGCGGGCACTGATTGTCGTGTAGCAGTCCAAAGTTGTGTCCAGCCTCGTGCGCTGTTGTAGCAGCCACAACGCCGACAAGAGGGTAGAGGTCCTACAGCAGAAATGGATCAAATGAATGTGTGAACAAAATTCTGATGAAGCATTTGAGAGTTACCTGTTCGTATTAAAAATGCACAAACTTGTACTCGCCCAAGAATGTAAATTTTCTGATCATGGTGAGTGCTAGAATCATTATTAGCAATTATTAATTACTGTACAAGTAAGAATAATAATAATTTTTAATAATTAATTTACAAATAACAATTTGTTACTTAGTAAGAATAATAATAGTAGCTCTATAACTACTACTACTATTCAAATAAAAGTAGTATCTCATTTAATATTACAAAAGCAGTAACAAAACGATAAATGACGAACCCTATAGAAGCAGT
>JAQGBK010000130.1:0-10176 GCA_034698505.1 Stercutus niveus
TCTATGTTTTCTATTATTTATTCCAATTGGATTCTCTTTTTAAAATACAAAAATAATGAGTCTTTAATGACAATTTGACAAATTTCCCCTATCGAATTAATTGGGTACTAATTAATAATTAATAATACTAAAACTAATAGGCCCTATTACAATATGTGTCTAATAAAATTAGCCTATACTAAAACATTGACTTAATAAAACGGAAACTAAAATATGTTACTATTAAAACTTAAACTAATACATGTGGCTTACTAATACATGTGGCTTACTAAAACTAAAACTAAAATGAAAGTAAAATATTATAACTAAAACTAAACTTTATGAACAATTAAAACCTAAAATTAAAACTAAAATTTATGTAAGAAAAATATTTTAACTAAAACTAAAACTAAAATTGGTGAACAATTGCAACTAAGACTAAAACGAAAATTGAAAAATGAAACTAAAACTAAAACTAAAATTAATAGCATATTAAAACAACACTATTCTACGAGGCTGTCAATTGTCGTTGTTAAATAAGCCAGAACTAGTGATATAGGCCTGTGTATCTAGCGCGTAAATTAAGGAACAATGGCCCCAATTTCATGTCCAGGATTTGTTTGAATGACCGGCAAAAAAATTATGCATATATGGTGAAGTACAGTACATTAATTTTTAAAAATGAGTATATGGCTTGGCTTTGATCATATTAACTTGTTAAGCTAAAGAAATTTTTAGACTGGCACAAACCGAATTATATAGCATATCCATTATTCACTTTCATTATTTGTATAATAAAACTGTACGCTACAGTGCACATGAACACTACACATTAAGAGTTTTTGTAACCACACTCTATATATCGAGATTTTGAATTTATATTTTACTTATTTTCATACTGGAACAGTGGCATCGGTCTTTCACTAGTGGAGAGACTACTAAAGAATGAGCCGCGAATGCATGTGTGTCTCGGCTGCCGCAGCAAGCCCAGAGCCGAGGCGGCTCGTGAATATCTCCTGGCCTTGTATCCGTCGGCAACCATCACCGTGGTGATTGTAGATGTCACTAGTGTTGCGTCGGTGTACAAGGTAGCCAGCGAAATACGAAACAGGTGGGGGCCTAAATGCTTTATATTCTGCAGGCTAATTAAAAATTGTGTTTCAAATTCAAGGCTTTGTGTTCTCCGTCTATATAATGAGGTCTTACCATTTATAGTAACAGTAACTCGGATCTAATTACCGATTTGTGATTTATTTGACAATTTGCGATTAATTTGACGGATAAGTAAACGACAAGTGACTACTACTGATTTAGTGCGTAAACCAATAGTTTTTTTTGTTTATTGCAGATACGATCATTTGGACTACGTTTTCCTGAACGCAGGAATTATGCCAGTTTCGACTGTCAATTGGCATTCTTTCTGGAGTCAGCTATTTTCCAAGTAGGTTTAAAGATCACATCATTTTGACTAATATTTCTGTCTTAAGTACAGTACTATCTACAGCCGGTGTCCTTTCAGCTGGGAAAAATGTAAAATAATGTTAGATACATGTGTTGATTTGTTCTGACGAACTTAGTGAAAGCATAAGCATCAATGGCTTGCTTTAAACAAATAACTTACAGCTAGGCTACAAGTTTCAATCAACATATAGATCTCATATATAGCATTCTGTATATTCTCTTCAGGAAATCTGTATGCTTTTTATGTTTGACTAAACAGGAAGTGTATTCACATGTTTGCAACCGGCGACGGTCTGCTCACACAAACTGATGGCATTACGGACGACCGACTCCCACAGATATTCGCAACAAACTTATTCGGACATTTCGTCTTGGTGAGTTTGACTAATGTTATGTCTAACGACAGAACTAGCATTAGCCATTATTTTTAAAATAAACTTTGCTGTTTAGTTAGATTTGAAACTTTAGAAAACATTTTAGATTAAGATGTGGTTTGAGTTAAAATTCAGTGGTAATTTTGATGACGAAAAATCCTGAACATAAGAGGTAGTAGGCCAAAATAGCATAGTAAGCTCAAATGGCATTTGAAGTAAAGGGCTCACAGCAACTTAGTTATAACACGTTTGGCTAGGACCAGAGAGATTGAGATGTAGGACATGTCTCGCTTGTTAAGAACCGTCGTGCTCTATACTGTAGTGTGTCATATTCCATGACCTAGTTTGTGCAAGAAGACTTTGACTAGTGATATTGCAAGTTAAGTCCAGTGAAACTGAAAGCTTTCAACTTAATGACGTTCTAAAAGCGCTTGGTCGTGTAAACTTTCTCAAGACTAATATTTGTATGAATCTGGTTATTTGTAGAGTAGTCATTGTTATTGGTGGATTATGTAGATTAAAGAATTGAGGATATTCTTGGAGGAAATCAATACAAAAGTCAAATCATATGGACATCGTCAAGTAATGCCAGCAAAGAAGCGTTCAACATCGATGATGTTACACATTTACTTGAGTAAATAATTGTTGGTTAGTCAGGCTACTAGGAGATTGACGAATACTGAAATCCTGTACTTTGAAAATCAATTGAAAAAACAACGAACTATGGACATCTGACCGTAGACATCCAACTGTGTATTAATTATGTAACCCCAGAGTACAAGACAAATGACTGCAGGCATAAATTAACCATACTTGTAGACTACAGAGCTCGAAACTACATTATTGCAGTTCGTGGTCATGTATTTAGCAATCAGTTGCCCTGTAGTCAGCATTCGGCACTTGAGGTCACTTGTTCACCATCGGTTTTCTGTGATCAGTTGTCTCACGTGTAAAATGTGCTAGTATTGTAGCAATGAGTTGCAAATAAAGCATGGAGTCATGTGCAGGGAGGTGCAGTCGCCTTATCATCGTTCTCGGAGACAATGCCTTACTAACAAGTCATAATGAAGACTGGTGTCTGGGCATCAATAATTAGCAGGCACCTAGAAAGGCACCTACAAATATTGGATCACTTCTTTAAGCCACTGTCATTGGCTTTAAAGATAGCCAATCTATTTTTAAATTGTGCTCTTATAGGGCTTCTTGTAAGAATTTCTTTCAACAGTTACACTGAAAACTCAATGTACAATATTTCGCAAAGCGGTATATTGTAGGTTGTTTTGAATCATTCTTTCAGAACTGAGCCACATGCATGCATCGTCTAAATATGCGTCTGATCTAGTTAGCTTTGAGCTCAACCAACGATTAAATAGCAAGGTTAGTAAATAACTAAATATCAACTATTTAAGTCTGGTATTGTTAAATTGGAATTGGAATGGTTTGAGGATTCAATCATGACATGATCTCAGGTTATACAATTTGTGCATCTATGCATTGAATGTACACCATACTACTCTAGATTTTGTAAGATTATTACATGCAGTCATTGAGTGATTCCATCTGTACATCATTTACCAACTAATTGAAAAACATAACCTTGTCAAATATTTAAGATTGTTTAATACTTTTTGTCATTTGTCGATGGCATTGGTTATAAAAAACTTGTTGTTGCACAATTATTTAGCAAATCACGTTTATGAAATATTGAGACTTAGGAAGTGAAAAAACAGATAACTGTGCACTAACTCGCGCCTCTCGCTAGGTGTCGGACCCGTGTCAAATATTATATTGAATATTGGCTAGTAATTTGTGTTGTATTATTTTGCTTGTTAATTGAGATTGTTAAACCAATGCTTTGCTTTTCATACTAGGATACTATTTTGAGTTTATTTTCAATTGAATGTTCATATAATGAAACCCAGTATGCTATTTCAGGGCATCTACTCGCACAGTACATGCCCAGGACATGACTAACTTGACGTATGGAATTCTCCCAAGCTGGCTTTGGCTTGTGTTCTTGCCAATCATGTGGTTTGTGAGTATCACATAATGACATATCACAAAAATCTATAATCACACATTTCCGTAGCTGGCCTAGTCAGTAGTGTTTGTCAAATGTTTAGAGCCAATGTGTTGTGCAATAATATTCTGTACTTTCCTATTCCCGAGATTGTGGGCGCATTTTAGCGTAGATTGTAGTAGTGATGCGCCGGTTAACCGAAACTGGCGGTTATCCGGCCGACTTCAGAAAAAACCGAACCGAGTAATAAAAAAAGATTGACAAACAAAATTTATATTTATTTATGCAACACCTTTTATGGGCATGTATTATTTAGCAAAACTTTGAGAAAAAAAATGTAATTTTTTTTTTTTGGTTGAAAACCGAAACCGCGGTTTTGGGCGTTAAGAACCGAAAACCGAACCGAGTCTCAAATTTTCAAACCTCGGCATCACTAGATTGTAGCTTATTGGATCTCACGAATGTTACAGAGGCACCATTGTTTATATTTTCAGCTCCGTATATTTACATCATCCATGAGTGTCAGTCCAGAGAACGGTTGCGAAGCTTTGGTTAGCATTTCTATGTTATCGGTAATTTCATTTTTGTTTGGCTTCTCTTGGTGCTTGGAAACGGTCTATCAAAATATTTGTATTTATGTATGCATGCAACATCATTTATGGATCTTATGTAGCGACTCTTTTTACGGATCTAAGTCACGACTCGTTTTACGGTTCTTATGTCAATCTCTCTGAGGCAAACGGAAACCTGTTATCACAGGCACTGGCTCGTCTAGACTGTCTTTAGATGTGTCAATTTATTAGTGGGAACCTAGTTAGTTGCAATTTGACTGTCCAAAGAACAGTTTCACCAACTTAACCATAATATGGTGAAGTTGGCTAAACTTTTTCATAGGGCGTCCCCGATGTAGTCAGTCGACAACGAAACGGACGTTAAATCCGCATGATGATGATGTTAATATCATCATCATGTCGATTCATGATGATTCATGATGATACCATCATGATAATATTATCATCATCATCATGTCGATTTAACATCTGTTTCAAAACGGACGTTAAATTGACATGATGTTGATGATAATATTATCATCATCATGTCGATTTAACATCCGTTTCGTTGTTAATGGCATCATTGGGGACGCCCCCGACCGTTGGACAGGTCAAGGAAGTAAAGAGATCAATAATCAAACGCCCCAGGGAAACATGAATCCATTATACCGTTATTCCAGAACATCAATCAGGGTTGAGTGTAAGCTACGGTGGAAAGAAACGAGTTTCAAGGGATGAATGGAAGACAGAGCGAAAAAGAGGAAGACGAGAGTCTGCAAGGTCATTCCAATAACTGAAACTGTATTGTGGGCTATTGCAGGAGATGATCTTTAGAAGCTGAAACTATTAAATTGACATACTGGAGATGGTGTCTATTAAATTGACATATTGGAGATGGTGTCTATTAAATTGACATACTGGAGATGGTGTCTATTAAATTGACATACTGGAGATGGTGTCTATTAAATTGACATACTGGAGATGGTGTCTAATCAGATACCAGAGTAAATTCATGATTGTTGAAAAATTCAGCTATTTTTGCCTAAATATTCTTTTTTGCTTTGATTACAGTTCTGGCTGACACAACAGAAGCCACAGTCACTCGACCCAGGCAGCAAGTTTCACAGCTGCGTCCCTGTGACTGGTAGATGCTATACAAGGAGTATGATGGTAGACCTGATTTCAAACTTAAACTGAGTATCATTATTTGAAGATCATTTACCTCAGAATCGTGTATTCTTTTATTTGATAGATTTTAACAACATATCGGTGCCTAACAATTTCAACATAATTCATATCATTATTCCAATTTCTTGAACATGGTTAAGCAATTAAGGTTTCTTAAACCATATATTTAGTAGCAATCGTTTCAAATTAAGGTGTTTTTTTGTATCTTTATTACTTCAGGCAACATCAATATGCATTGTACAATGCACAATGATTCACAAGTTCAATCCAAACGAAGTAACGTGGTTAATCTAAAAGAGAAAACAATCCCTGTAAAGGCTTGCGCCAAAACCAACGAACAGATCAATGTTATAAGTGCAAAGATACAAATAGCCAAACTCAAGAGTTGACTATATCAACGAGCATAGCTGCTCATTTTTATAACACAAAGTACTTATTTAATTACAATGTTTAAAAAAAGAAGAAAAAAACTATAAATTAAACGAACAGAATAAATGCGGAACGAGCAATATTTAAGCTAAATTCAAAATAGAAGCAAATGGCTTCCAAACACAATTAAAAGAAACTTATAAAGTAATTCTTGAGCTCTCTTTAGTATGCCCAAGCTAGTGTAAACCTGCAATTCATGGGAAGAGAATCCCATATCCTTAGCCCCGCTGACGCTTATACATCTTTCACGGATATTTGTTCGGAAAGACTGCAGATCAAAATAACTCCTTTGATGGGTAGAATATACATGAGGTACGTTTAACTGACAATAATGCATGCACGACGTTGACTGGAGATTACAATTGTTATTACTGTAGCTTCTAAATAATTAGGTAAATGGCCTTTTTATCAGATTTGTCAAACTTGAATGATCTAATAGCTAACATTGATGGCCATTTTTATAGTTGTAGTAAACGGCATCTGAAATATGTAAACAAATAATTCTAATAATCTCGGCAGTTTTAACTACCGTTTATTTTTCTTTAACCTATCGACCGAGTCGAGTTTATAAAGACAATGTTATCAAGTTAGCTTTTGGATTTTGACAGTCAAAGTGTGTAGATTGGATTTTTACAGTCAAAAGATTTGGATTTTGACAGTCAAAGCCTGTTCACTCCATTTGTCATTTATGTTATTTTAGCGTTTATTATTACACAAAATGTGTAACATTACTATGTGGATTGTGTAACATTAAATCTGTAATTGTGTAACATGAATATAAAAGTTTAGCATTTTTTAGAAGTGACTTAATTGCGGAAATTGTTTTGGATGCTACGTGTAACCTACTTCCCCCCCCGCCCGCTGAACACATTTGTTGTATGTCATTAGCGGAATTTTTTTAACGTGAAGCGTCCCTTTTCCCCTCATCGCTCAACAGAATTTTTTATGGTGACTTGTGGAAACATTATTGAACCCCCCTCGTTCAACAGATTTTGTAGAGGTGATTTACGGAAAAATATTAGATGTGACACATGCTTTTTTCTTGACGAATATATAACATTAATTTTTTTGTAGAATAAACAATGCCATTGGCTGCGGTGCATAGGAATTACTGCATTATATCAATGTGCGGATTAGGTTTGTCTAAACTGTAACGCGGTTTAGACCCGAAGCGCGTTAGCCGAGTGGTCTAGAGCGTTGGGATAGCAACCACGAGGTTGTGTGTTCAAGTCCCGGCGTGAGCAGACCGGGACAGTCGCCCGTTACACGCAAATTGGCTGTGTGATCATTAATTTGTCGGTAGTTAAACTACTCAGCAAGTTAAACTGAGTACTCTGAGAAGGAAAACTCTGCAAAAAATAAACCCTTGAGGAAGGCAACGGGAAACCACCTCAAGTATCTTCCCAAGATGGCAGCTGCCAAATGGTAGCTGCCGCGGACCTGTCTAACGGCAGAACACTACCAAATTCAAACTGTAGCACAATTTTTTTTGTCTAAGTGGCAGTGCAGTATGTTGGTAAATTTATCTGCTGTATATTCTTTTTCTGTATTACAGATGAATTTAGATCCAGCGCTTGCACAAGGAGTCTACGAAAAACTATCGTTGTGCATACATTATTGTGCATACATTGTTATATATTGTTGTGCATGCATACATTGTGCATTGTGCATACATTAATTATCTATTCTAGCGTTGTAAAAGTTTATAATAAACTTTTCAGAAATATTTCTTTAGTTTCCTAGTGCTTATATGCAGTGCTTTTTAGAGGTACTAAAACTTTACTGAGCCTTATAAGTATTTGTATAATTATACTAGGTAGAGATCAGTGAATTAGAGATCAGGCTCGAGCGAGACATGGATGACTGGATGCCGAGGTTCGATGAACTCAACACTATGTTGTGTACAGGCCCTCGAGCGAGACATGGATGACTGGATGCCGCGGTTCGATGAGCTCAACACGCTATGTGCCCAGCTGGAAGTGTTTGTCAGCAATCACCCAGACTCCATGCAGCAGCTCAACCAGCAGCTTCAGCAGCTTCACAGACGCTGGGACGAGCTCGTCAGTCGCATGGAGAAGAGCAGCATTGCGGTTAGTTGCCCTTCGTCAACAACCCCTCATGTGCTGCTTTTACTTGTGAAAAAATTGTAACCAGGGACTAAACTCAGAAGAAGAAATTTTTTTTAACATTAAATTGATCCATGGCAGGTAACCAAGTTCACTCTTTCCTTATTTTTTTTTACCATTTTCAAATTTACGTCCAAAAGTTATCTTTTGTGGCAATGTATGTAACTTTATAGAATAATTAGATTATAGTGATTACAATAAGATGACCATTAATTTCATGCTTGCGTGATTTGTTTTACAATTTAAAAATTAAAATATTACTGTAGTCTTTTGTAAATAGTTAGCTTTTTCTTATTATTTTAAGAAAAATGTATTCAACTTAAAATTTTAATTTTAAAATTTAATTTAATGTAATGACTTCGGGTACCCAGGTAATATAACGTCTAATCACTCAAATGTGTCAAATCACTAATAATTATTGTAAATTGCTTGATATTTTGATAAATAAAATTTTTCAGTTCATTTGATTAATAGGCGCATATATTATTTTAATTGGTTGACTATGTCCAGTGTCCACTGTGCCTCACAGATCAGCCAGGCTGGTGTCGTGTTGAATGAGGTCAAAGCGGCGGATGGGTCCCAGACTATCACCGTTACGCGCAAACATGAGACGGTGATGCAGTCTCTAGTCACCACGGTTACCACTTCTACAGACTACAGTACGGCGGTCAAGAGGTCCCGGCTGGAGGAGGCGGGGCAGCCTGCATCGGAAGGGCCCAGTCAGCTGGCGACAGCACTTGGGGAGCTTCTGAGGACGACCCGCAGCAAGCTGAACCTGATGGCCAGTCAGTGGATGGACACGACTGAACAGCTCGAACTCATTCAGGTCTTGTTGGCTCTTTTGTATTTAAATATAGTCCACTATTGCATAACTAATAACTAGAGAAATGTTAATGTTAAATGTTAATGTTTCTCCCACGAGGGAGAAATGTTACTTTCTCCCACGACAGTCGTGCAATAGCGGATGACAGTTGTTGTCATGATCTTTTCGTCTCGACTGTCACACGACAGCCGTGCGAAGTCGGGCAGCAGTAAGTCACAGTCGTGCTATAGTGTGACTGTCGTAAAATGTTCCTATGATGTCGGATGGCATTTACACGATACAATGTCATATCGGCTCATGTCGTAATTGGAATCGAGCAAGAGTAATTGAATTTCCGGTGAATGATCTCTCTGTCTCCCTTTCCCTAATTGGCTTGTAATTTGTAATTTAGTTGTCGCGGTTGTTGATGGCAAAATTTTACAAGTTTTTCAAATTAAATACTACTTTAAATTAATATCGACATCCTGTGAGCCTGCTTATCAATGGATGGGAAGGTCAGTAATACAGGGCTTGGATATTGCAAATAAGTTGAACCCAAATGATGGATTGGCTTTCAGGAGACTGAACGGGAGTTCGCTGAGCATACTCAGCAGTTGGAAGCAGTGCGTGCTGAATTTGAGAGTCTAAAGAGCACCGCAGGTTTATCCTATTTTGTTTGATAGAACATTCAATTTTCTGTTGTCACAAAATTTTTACAGCTGTATACATACGGCAACCTGAGGTGTCAAAAGTTAGTCAAGACTGTGTTAGGGGATTTTGATCTATATATTTTAAGGCTCTATATAAATATGCATAAGGATCTAGAAATAAGGATCTAGAAATATTCAGGATCTACAAAAATATGCAGCTCCTATTTATGTATTAAAGCGAGATGAAGGAACTTTTGAAGCCATGAGATGAGGTTAATAATCAGAGCTGTTGTATTTGCGCAACATAATTTTAGACCTGCATTCTGTCGCAAATGCAGATTAAAGAATAAATGTTATCCTTGTGTTAAGTAGACAAATATTTATTTATGCCATTATCTAATTATTTATTCTCTAAAAATATTATCTCTTGTGCTAAATGGACAACAATTTATTTTATAATCATCTAGTTTTTATAATTTAATTGCAACAGCATTAGACCAACTCTTGCTCGCTGTGTTATTCACAGAGCGCCTGATAACATGTTCACTCTGGCGTTGGTTGCCATGGCCCTGGCTGGCGTCTTGGCTCCGTTACTT
>JAQGBK010000131.1:0-10136 GCA_034698505.1 Stercutus niveus
ATGTGTGGCTATATATTTATAATTTGCTTTATGTACATGTTCGGTTATATTTACTTACAGATAATGAAGACATGGCTGTAAATTTTGTGCAATACACAATTTAGAGAATGTTGTGGGTGTTCACAGTTAACGAACGACGCTTCATATAATGGTGACCCACTGACCCTTTCACTGGTCATAGACATGTGTACAGAGATCAAGAGCAACAGTTGAATGGGGGCTATAGTTTATTGGGATTCCACATGCAGTTGATAATAAATTTGATAAAAATGTTACAAAAAAAATTAACCTAAAAGTTGAGTGGGGACACATGTCCCAATGGTAGCGAAGCCACTGGAAATGAGTAGGTGGAATCACTGGAATGCCAAAATGAATTGAAGCAATGAAGGGGCCTTTATAGTCGCCCAACTGATAAGTTGAGCAATGTTCCTCACCATCCTCCAACCACACCATCCTCCAATTATATGTGGACTCGCGAATGAACTCCCTGCGAAGGATTAACCGACGAAAACCCTGTCACGCTGTCCACGGTCTCGGCTCGTCCACGCCGGAACTTGCCTTTTGATGCGCCATTTTGAAGATAGACTGCTCAATCACATCTCGAAGCTCTAAATCTTCATGCCTTGATTATCAAGTCAGTTTCTTGAAGAGAGACTGCTCAATTACAGCTCAAAGCTGGTGAGCTTTAATTAATCTTCTCAATATAGGATGAGCATCTCATTTTCCCTTATCTTCCATACCCCTGAAGATTCATTGGCGTGATTGGGTAACTGTCCTTTGGTTTATTTTGCGATGAGCTGGAACTTGAACTGGTGTTGTACCATATTCTCTTATGCAAGGTTCCTGCTCGCGGTTGTTAAAATGGAAAAAAATAACGCAAAGCCAAACGAGCTCAAACGCCTTGCCTGTCGCACAACAAAATCAAAATCTTGCTTCTGAAAGCCAGCCGGACCTGGTCTTTATTGTTATCAGACAATTAACAGAATATTGTGCACGCTCACCAAACCTTCATACTTGAAACGGGCGTTTAACTCAACATTATGTAACTCGCAACTTTTTTTGAAGTTCAGAACTTCCAATATATTTGTGAATCTTTGAAAATTAGAGACCCAAATCAGTAGAATATAGATGCACTATATTATGTTGACGGAATTAATTATGGCGCTTTTATTTGATTTTGACGAGATATTGTTCTCAAATATTGACAAGCATACAACCAGTCTTCTCATTGAAGTTATTTAACTTCATGCCAATATAGTTTACATGCAAATCTCAAACAATGCTATTAAAAAACTGATGCAGTGAATCAAACCCGTGAAGATGACAATGATTGGATGCAATGTACATCCAACGTTTTGTAGGAAATTCAATTTTTAAGTTCTTTGGTTAATTTCGTAAAGATGTCATCACTAGCATGACATAAGAATTCTTTTTAACACAAGAGGCTAAAGAAAAAACGGTCCTGATTATGAGGGTCGTGCCATAAATATCCCTAAAAAAGTGATGCAATTTTTAAATATTCAACATACTAAATTTCCAAGATAAACGTTTTGAAGAAATTTCAATTTTAAATATCTTAGGTTAATTTCCAATCTATGAAGCTTAACTTCATAACTATGACGTGACTAGTGTCACAACATACACTATTGAGGAAAATGATGCTCAAGAAAATAGAATCTGCAGTTGTCTCAACCGTAAATACTGCCATATTTAACAGTAACATCGAACATGTGCTGCTTAACAAAGTCACAAGCTGTCAGAGTCTTGAATTATGCTATGCAAAAAGTCAGTGACCGAGGTACGAGAGGGACCTCTAGGTTCAAGTATCTACCAGTTCAACACGGCCGTACCACAGTAAAGCTTGAGAACATCACCTACAAGACGCCAATTACATGTCTTTTTACTCCTTTTTTATACTAGTGCATTTTTAATGCAGTGTGTAACACTTACGTGTGTAACATACAGTCCTCTACCAATGTTATCGGTATTGTTATTATGACTGTATTGGGCTGCTTTGCTCGAGACTGGTGTAAAATATAGTCCTTTTGTCAATGGTATTGGTTTCATTAGCATAACTGTACTGGCCTGCTTTGCTTGAGACTGGTGTAGAATATAGTCCTCTACCAAACACCAAACAACTGAGTGGGGCATAAATTGGTGGAACTTGAATTTACGGAGTTATGATAATCCACAAGTTTGTCACGCGTGTTCAGTGCAACAGAAGCCATCTGCTCTTGTAATCAAGCATATTTGTAGTTTCTCTAAACCTATTACTTAAATATTAGTCTTTCCGAATCTGTTATACATTATTAGTTATGCCATTGCCAATGAAAGTAGCTCGTGGGGGAGGGGTAATGAAATGATTTAATTACGAATATTGAGATTCACTCTAAACTTATTCCAAAGAATTTGAGAGAATAAAGAACATGTTTGCCTGAATGGCATTCGATGATTCGGATAGGATTCGATGCTCCTATCATGCACATACTGCGAAGCAGCGTCGTATCTTCCAGCCTCCCCTGCACGATGTGGGAGAATCTAGAGCAATATTAATTTTGTCCCGATGTTTGATCCTGCAGCCAGATTGATCCGGTTGATCAATTGTTTGTCGACTCAACTTCCTTAAACTTTCTGAGAGACCTTTACCAATGTTATTGGTTTTATTAGCGTGACAGTATTGGGCTGCTCTACTCGACACGGGTGTGAAATAGAGAGCTTTATCAATGTTATTGGTTTCATCAGCGTGACAGTACTTGCTGGCTTACTTTGCTTGATATCAGTGTAAAATAGAATCCTATACCAATGGTATTGGTTTCATTAGCGTGACTGTATAATGAAACTAATAACATTGGTAGAGGACTATAGTTTACACCTGCATCAGGTGTAAAGAGTTGAAGTTGGTAGAAGTACTTTTGAGAAAATCTTTGTGCAATTATAGAGAACACGTGAAGAAGTAGGTACTAGTACTTGTGAACAAATCGTCAGCGAACCTTCCGGCGAAGCCTGAAATATAGCTTATGAGCTGATGATTAGAATTGTGAGATGGGCGTCTTCACATGATTCTTATGCAGCTTGAAACGTTTGGCCTGCTTTGCTGAATAATCGCGTGTAAAATATAGTCCAATATCTACCAATGATAGTTGGTCTCATAGCGTGACTGTACTGACCTGCTTTGCTGGAGAAAGGACTAAAATACAGGCCTTTACCGAACACCAACCCACTGAGTAGGACATGTTATGGCGGAAACTTGAAGCCATGAGTTAAAAATTTTAACGTGTTTGTCACTTTTGCCCCATGCATCACAAACCACATGTTTTTGTAATCTAGCATATTATTAAAATGATATGCATAAAATTGCTGGAAACAAGAACAGAAAAGCTCCTATCATGCACATACTGCGAAGCAGCATCGTTTCCTCCAACTTCCCCTGCATGATGTGGGAGAATCTCAAGCAGATTCCCAAAACTTGAAGAGTAAAAGCAAGGAATCTTTCTCCGAATCTCTTACATAATTATCAGTGTTTCCGAATCTCTTACACATTATCACTTTGGGGCAAACGGTCTGTAGCAAAACGCTTTAAAAAACTGTCGTAGGTAGTGTATTACGCGTGCGTCTGGTTCCACACACTTTCTTTCAACAGCCGCATTCTTTCCAAGAGAACTTTTGTGACAAAGATGAAGCCAATTTTGTTGTTTTCCTCGGCCTTACAATACTGTCCGGCTTTTGTTGCAATATCTGTGAAGATATAGTCCCCTGCCGAACATTAACCCACTGAGTTCGGTGTGTTTTAGCAGCATTTTTAATCCACAAGTTATGATCTACCATATGTCCGATACCTTCGTGCCATGGTACAAATATCACCTGTTTCATAATTGTGCATAGAGTCAGTTCCTTTGAGTGTTATATATTATCAGCTTCTTTGAATCTGTTTTAATACATTATCAGTTTTTCTAATTTTGTTACCCTGTACAATACAGTTTCTCCGAATCTCTTAATCTCACAGATGGTCTGCACTTCCATGTGTATTTTGTGACGTGATCGTTGGGTATTTCGTACGTATCGTCCGAGTTTCTCATAATTCGAGCTCTGATCAAGATGCCTAATTCTGATGCTGTGAGTTTTCAGAACGGTTGTTGACGGGTTATACCATATAATGTACAGTCGCGCCCAAGTCTTGTTTGGCAACAACTTGTATGTTCTCAAGAATCTCCGGTAGTTCACGGGCTGTCCATAAATCTCCCAAACTTCGTAATCCTGGTTCTGAGATTGGGTCTCGAATGATTCCTTGGAAATTATATAAAGACTACTATCGCTGCAGTGCTCGCTCTCCTGCTGTGCTCCGAACTCATCGTTATCTAAAAACAAGTTACGTTTATACGCAGAACTGATATTGATTGGAACCTTGATGAACCACCTGCGATGGATACCTCCTGCTCTAAACAAGCGTTACCATCGTGCACTAGCCAACAATATAGTAGCCTCTGTTCAATCTTTGCAATGAATGTTAATGATAATTATTTACAACTGATAACTTATTTACACGACAAAACTGCTTTTGTCTTCTCCTTGCACTGTAGAGCAAATGTGCCCTGCTCCTTCATGCCAACAAAAACTGTGCCAGCAATTCACAGTCTTAACATGATGGCCAAGTGGATTGTTGGGAACGCAACCACGAGGTTGATGGCCAACTTAGGTTGCCGAATCACGGCAACGTAAGTCTGTGACATTCGCCCGTTACACTTGGCTGTTTGATCATTAATGTTTCTACCTAAATACTTAGCAGGTTGAACCGGTGTCCATTGTACATTGACAGAGTACACAGGGCTTCACTACAAACCTCTTACAAATTTAATATAACATGGCGTGAATACTTAGAAGTGAATATTTCTATTCATTTTATTACCATCCCCACCCTTCTTTCACACAGACGAGAGTCAAAAGGCGGCGATATCCACGCATAATGAGAATACGACCGATATAAATACCGCAAATAATGAGAAACTGCTTCAAAGACTGCATCAAAACTAACCAAACCACTGTAAAGACCTCTTCGGCCAAATTCTCATCACTGTTGCTTGCGGTGGTAGCCGATGTAGAAACGTCCGTGGTAGCCGATGCTTGATGACATCGCATCCCTTTTTTTCCTTCTATTTTCCATTTAATTTTCCATTTTGTGCATGCAATCAGATGTAAACAGGTACGCTTGTGTAGGTACCATTAGTTTTACTTTCATTGTGGTTTCGAGATCCAACTAGAAAAATAAAGTTTTAGAAACCGTACCAACAGAACGTCTGCTAAAAAATAACTACCGGCATGTCAATATCAGATCACTGTTGTCGTACCTTGCTGAGGAGACATGGGTTGTGCAGAAAAGGTTGCTTTTAAACGGTCTGCCTCGGCCCGCTTTAGACGATGGTATCGATAGGTTTCTACAACTTTTACAACATTCACAGTTCTTATTCAGAGCTGTTTAGAATTAAAATAAATGTGCATTCGTTATGTGATCCCAGGTCTTATATTCATTGCAGAACACAAATTTAGTAGGCTAATATGTAAGAAATGATGTAATAATTTACTAATCTGATGGAAGCGATAGCTCTCTGCAACATATATATCAATCGTAGTTTTACTCTCATTGTGGGGCTTAAACTATAAATCCAAACAAAAAATAATGTTTTAGCAAAACATCCCAAAACAATGAAATGCCATACCAAAACGTCTTGAGGTATTACTTTTAATAAGAATTGGTTAACTTCTCTAAATTAAAACAAATGGCATTCGTTCCGCGTACGCGATAAAAACTGGAAGACTCGCAATAGACAAGTGCTAATACAATTTAATCGTTGCTAAATTACAAATTGCAGGAATTAATTGTGCGGCGAATTATTATTTACAAAAGGGTGAATGAATGCACCAACGCAATGGACACTAATTATGTAGTGAAGCTTGGAGAAAGATAATATTATTGGAGGGAATCAGAATCCCGTCAAACAGAAAAATTTGAACCGATGGCCCCGCCAAAAGTCAAGGCCCTTGGTATGATAGGCCTTTGCTATAAATAGGGAGGCGAAATAAGACGTTAATTCAAGAATCCACTGCTCACCGTTGCGTTCTCCCCATGCGAATTCTACTAAAATCTGTTTTCCGTTGTAAACTCTTCCGTTTAGCAAGGACTTGGCTTTTCTAGCATGTTCTTCATTGGTGAACCTAGACACTAGCAATGGTACCGGAGACAATCGATATTTATTTATGATTCATAGCCAAAATAAAGCATCAAAGATATATAACAACAAAGCATAAGTCCATAAAGCAAGCCAATATATAAATGACAGTGATCAAGGATTTAAAAGGCAAACGTATTTTTTTATATATTAAAACCAAAAAAAACACTAAGATATCATTGGAGGGATCTCAGAATTTCGTTATACAAAGAAATATTAAACAATGGCCCAGTCAAAAGCCAAGGCTCTTGGCATGATAGGCCTTGACTATCATGAAATTACACGGAAATTACATTACTTGGATATCATGAAATTACATGATATCCTTGGCAGTTTCCTCATTTTCAAATTCTTCATTTTTATCGTTTCTGTTCAACTGACGGCTTCGTTGCTCATCTAGTTGGTCTTGCAGGCAGCGTGTTTTTGCCTCTGCTTCAGCTCTGATTTCGAGTAATTCATTCCTTGACCTTTTCCTATCTACTTCAGCGGTTCGCTGACCATCCTCCAGCAGTTTGGCAAAAGTTTCCACAGCTGGCGGCAGATCTTTGTTGGCATCGGCATCCCGTTGTAGTTGCTCAACAGGGAGGTAAAATAAGACAGCAAACTAAGAATCGCTGCTCACGGTTGCTTTCTCCGTTTGAGAATTCAACAGCAAATCCGTCTTCCGTTGAATAGTATTCCGTGTAGCATCGTCTTTGCTTCTCGAGCATCATCTTCACTTGTAGACTTTGACACATTCAATGGTTAAGTCCTAAGGCAATCAATATTTTTTTCTGGATCAAAGCCAACGAAGAGCAAGCATTTATAACTGTACAGGCATATGCACTTAAAGCACGCATATCTACATAAATGACTGTTATCAGGGAGGCAATCAAATTTTTTTCTTCATCAAAGCCAACAAAGAGCAAAATGACTGTGATAAAAATGTTTACACATGTCCATAAGGGACACTCAAATAGCTATCAGTGGTTAAATAATTATACTACTTAAATAGCTATCAGATAGTTATCATTAATGATCACAAAGGATATTGCACAATGCACATAGCCAACCCCCTTGTCTGTGAGTGAAATTGCTAATTGGAAGGTGAGCATCCTCCAGCGGTCCAAACGTCTGGAGAAATAACCCTTACCTCTTCTGCACTACAAAGATAAATAAAAAATAAATGTAAACAAAAGTGTTAAACAGTAGTGTAAAACAAACACGCTTGCAAAAGTCCAGGCCCTTGGCGAGATAGGAATTGGGTATTCAGGGAGGTGCAGGACGTCGTCAAAAATTAAGTATCACTACTCATTGTTGAGCTCTCCAGTTGTGAAAGAAACCTTAAGTTGCCTTTAGTTGAATATGATACCATTAAGGCAGATCTGTGCCAGCCTTGCGTCCTCATTCCTTTTATACTTAGATACATCCAATGGTTAAAGAAAATAATCTCTTATTTTTTACATCTTTATTTCTACATCAAATCAATCATACTGCAATCTACTATTGCCATAGTTATGGTACCTATGTTCACTTCTGACCCTGTCCCTAACAGTAGTAATAAGGGTGTGATCTTCAGAAGTACAATTAGCTTCTAGTTCAACTCTTCAGACAGGATTTGCATTCAACCGTACTTCAATAACATTCATTGGAGCAATTTCCTGTTTCATTATATCTGCAAATGTATTTCGTATTGTTTTCTCGTTTTCTGGTTTCCATTGAAATCTTAGAGTGTACGGAGGATCTAGCCTCTTAACATTTCCTTTCGTTTTAGCTTTTACACTTTGTTTTCGTTTAGTTTTTTTAGATTTCACGACACAAGGTGAATTCTCGTTATTCGTAATGAACCTTTGGGTACAAAATCTGGATCTATGGTATCTTGATCTACTGGATCCTGATCTACTGCATCCTGATCTACTGGATCCAGAGCAGACTTTTTTTGTGTTGAGGTGTTAGGATTGTCATTATCAGCAGCAGCTGACGACAACACCTCAATGGGTTTATAAAATATACCTCGGATCATACGAGTACTGCGAATTGTATTTCTATCCTTTTCGATAATCTTATACGTATTTATAGCCGTTGCTGGCCTGTGGCACATATGTGATGCTAGATTGTTAGCTTGATTGGGGAACTCAGTATGCACAGCTCTGTAACAACTGTCTTACGTAATTTTTACAGGTAACCCTAAAATTATAGCCAGTTCCCATAAAGGCTAATGTGAACGCACATCCGACATTCGACGCTGTCATCTGTTCACCCTTCATGTTCATAAACAGAAACGAGTCAGAACGATGACCTAATCTAGCAGTAATTTTACGAGAGCTGCAAGCAATTTGGCTTCCTCTTTATCAGCCCCTAATATTGCACCGCCATGGGAAGATGTCGTTCTATGCTCTGTGATATGAAAAATAACATTTTGCCCTCATGATCTGTGCAATTCTTCAAGCCATTGCCATTGGAAATGTTTGTAAGAATGGCAGGTCACTGAGCATTGATAACGCTGATCGTAATGTACAAGTGATTCCTAACACAAAGATATCGCGTAATTGCTTGACTTTCTGGGTCATTCGATAGAAGCTCTAGAGCTTCCTTAGCCTGCTTTATAAGTGCAGATATATGTTCAGGAGTAAGTTGTTTGCTAAAGTCCCGAGACTGTCGTTCGGCTTCCTCAGCCCTACACTTACTGCTTAGGGAAGTACGTCTCGCTGAAAGGACGGCACAAAGATTTTTCACTTTAGAAAACCATGCACCCGTCATTTCAATTTTGGGTCTGACAATATCGAGAGCAACAAACTTGCAAAAGTACTAAAGAAAGCAAAGTTTGTTTCGTAAGGTCTTTATGCTCATTCCACGTGATTTAGCCTTGAAGCTTGGTAAAGTCTTAAGCCGTTTAGCTTTAATGCTTGCTGTGTTACGTTCCAAGTATTTTTTTTTTACTTATTCCCTACTCAACTCTGCCAAACTACCTCCAACAGCCAAAATAATCGGATTGGCCACCAACACATACATACCAGGACCATTCAATAAACCAAAATGAACATTACCCGTAGTTTTACTAAATAAAAATAAAATCTCGGGCAGCAACATATAAAATACTAGTGATAGCACTTTCATCCTCCATGCTTTCGGCTGCAGCGGGCAGAGATTCAACGATGATGAACGAGGAGAATGGACGAGGTTCATGAGAGATATCCATTGGTTGCTGATGACTGGCACCTGCAATTAAACTTGTAACTTACATTCTAATTGCGCTGGCTTAACTGGCATCTGTTTTTTAAAACAAAATACAGTCGCCCGAGACATCTTATGGTAAACGCTTTAATGCTTGTCAAGCCGTATGACTGAAGAAATGCACTCTTCAACAGGGCACATGACTTTAGGTTTCGACGTGCTAGTGGTCGATGACTCGTGCTTTTTGTTATAATTTGGACAGTTCATGTCAATTATTTCTTTAGCTTCAAGTTACACTTGTGGTGTACTTGGCGCGTAAGCCAAAATGTGGTTGTTCCACACAATGGACAAGCAATGAGATGTTTCTCCTTGCATCTGTATCGCTTACCTTGCTTCGATACCTTGCATAAATTGGTTTTCTGAATCGTACAATGTATTTGATCTACTTTATTCTCTTCAAAAGGAATGTGCTCTGAGGAATGCGTGCCATATTAATATCTTCGTGAGGAATGGGCTCCGAGGAATGTGGTCCATATTATTCTCTTCACGATGAATGCAAGCCAGATCACTATAGTGATCTGGCTCCAGCACCAAATCTGGCCCCAGCGCCAAATCTGGCTCCAGTGCCAAATCTGGCTCCAGATCTGACGCTGGTGCTATCACTTGCTGAGGTTCGTTGAAGCCTCACGGCACAGCAGGAGGTTTTTTTTGCAGCGTTGGTAGGACGTAGTCTGGATCACTATGATCGCTGCATTGATCGGA
>JAQGBK010000132.1:0-10132 GCA_034698505.1 Stercutus niveus
AACTGAGTACTCTGAGAAGGAAAACTCCACAAAAATAAATCCTCGAGGAAGGCAACGGGAAACCACCGGGGGGTTCTTGGAAACCCCCCGGTATCTTGGGAAGATACTTCTTCCCAAGAAGGCAACTGCCAAATGGCAGTTGCCACCGGACCTGTCTAACGGCAGAGAACTACCATGTCTGTCTAAATTATTGTCAATTTATTGTCTTGCCTGATATTTTCGGTTGCAGCTCTTGTAATACAACTAGCCTGGTTGTTTACTTTTGTGATTCCGAAGCTCACTGTTTTTGTTTTTAACATATTTTTTATTATGTTTGATACTGCTGTTAGTTTTTCGTGTTTTGACTTGAACGATTCTTCCTTTCACAAGGTGTCATATAATTGCTGTCTTCTACACACTAGAATTATGTTACATAAGTGTTCACATTTATTATTATTACTAGTAACTAAATTTATTTTGTGTAATCAAGATCACATATAAAATAGCAAGCTAACTTTCTTGATGGATTTCTGCCTTACCGGTATACGATACAGCAGGGCCGTAATTTAAAATTTTTGCAGGGGGGGGGCATGTCAACAAATTTTCCTCGAATCACATGGACATTTTGACCCGAGAAAGCTTATGCATATGCAAAAAAACACAACTTTGACAAATCAGATGGGGGCAAAGGCTCTGCTCCCCCCGGACAAATGACGTCACTACAGCTCTAAATTAGACACTCTTATATTGGAGATATTCTCCAATATAAAGGTGTCGAAAGTTTGCTTCTTTTCACATTATTTCTTAGACGTACGGTAAGGAGATCGGAGAAATTGAAACCAATTTAATTTTTACACACCGTCTGCCGCGTTCATATGATATCGACTACAGTAACGCCGTTAAGAAGGTTCAGCACTCCCGTTAGCCGTGCATTAATGCAATATCGATGGCTTAAAAATATACCAATGACATGTGTCATAACTAATAAATGACCTGGCGTTCTCGACGCCTTTCAAAGCCATCAATATGCCCACCGGGCCGTCGCGTAAAACTTTTAACACGACAGAGTCGTTTAAGCGGTTCAGTTAATCCGACACCCGACGCATTACTTGACGGATGACCCTCGTTTGTGTCCCAGTCAACTTCGGCGGCAAAAATGGCCGCAACAAAATGGCCGCAACAAAATGGCCGCAACAGCGCCTTGGATCTGGGCATATACACCTTAATAATTATATTAATATATTAAGGTGTCTATGGATTCGGGGAACATTTAAACAAATGTGAATTGCCTACTGTAACAGTATCATCATTTTGAATTACACTTTCCTATTTTTTTAAACCGAGAGAGGTACGTCAAATTGTTTCGCATCGTCAATTGAACAATGTACAATATTTGAAGCATTGTGTTTAACAGCGGTATTCGTCGTGTATGTTGTGTTGTTTAGTGTTCTTGTCCTTGGCAAGTGCCATTTGGAAGCTGCCAGCTAAACAAGGGAAGATACTAAGATTGAGATGGTTTCCCGTTGCCTTCCTAATAGTACTCAGTTTAACCTGCTGAGCTACAGGTAGCTACCGACAAATTAATGGTCACACAGCTAATTGTGTGCAACTGTCACGTATTGATCTAACCGGGATTCGAACCCACAACCTCGCGGTTGAGATCCCTGGCCCAGGCCTAAGTGGCGTTTTATTGCCAAGTGCAACCTCTGTTTTAGTACTAATAACTTACTTGATAATGTTGAAGGATCGAGAGTGTAAATTATCGAGGGGCGAACGACCCTCAGATGTGTAGCGACAGCGCATTAGATATATTAAGACATAAATTATAATCCATACAGTATCATAATAATAAGTTGCGCTGAATTTGTTTTATCTTTTTAGTCAGCATGGTTTTTGGCCAGGCTTTCTCTATAAATTTCCATAAGAGTTAACTTCTAATTTTAATGGGCAAAAATTGGAAAATCCCTCGTACTATATTGTATATTTTGTCTAACTGTATGTATAGTAATGATAAAATGTCGTCCCATATCGGTTTCTTACTAATCGTTCTGATTTCATGAAATATGAAGCAAAGCGAAGAAGCAAGGCAAAGCTAGGAGTATAAAACGTCGTCCCATAGATCGGTTTCCTACAAATCTAATTGTTCTGATTCATAAAGCAAAGCAAAGTAATAGCAAAGAGTCGACAGGCGTTACAAACGACGCGTTTTCGTACGGAGTAGCTTTGACGTTAGGTTGACGTAGCCGCTATCGTTACCGCCTATGCACAATCGGCACACGGTGGCGTAGCGCTGAAGCGCTTATGTCAAGTTTGATGTACCGCGACGTCTAGCGCAACTTTCATATAATGGCGCTCAACGACCAAAGAGTTAAGCAAGAGTTGCTCTTTGACGGGTCGGATCTGTGTTGAAAGTTTCTATGAGTGGCATGTCTGAAAGTAGCGACAATTGATGTGTCGTATTGTGCCTAAGCATTGTCGGCACAAGCTTTTAGTATAGAGAAAAACATGTAGAGATTGTAGGCGATTTGACCGTCCCACCGGCGCCTTAATTGGATATTGCGCCCAAACGCAATATTAACATTGAATGCGACATGACGCATAAATAGCAATGGATGTATTGAACCCACCTCGTCTGTTAGGTTGACGTTTGTTTTATCCTGATGAATTCAGTCTCTTTGGGACAGGGAAGACGTGAGGGTGTACCAGGGCCTTAGTGGCGTTACAATGGCGTCTTAAAGCCGGGCGGATGCAGTTTAAGATCATGCACACGGACCAAATTAGTGGCAGTATAGATATTTCCACTACTAATATATAAATTCGAGTCCTTGCATGTTATATTGTAAGGTCTCCAACGTATATATTTGTATGTGGTTTTTTCTTTGGTGTCACCGTGTCAGAAATAGCGCTGAATTGTGTGACAAGAGTAAATGCTTTTAAATGTTAGCATGCCATTGGTCTGCAGCCGTTCTTCTTTCAATGAATGCTCATTGTACCGTACAACTTGTAGTTTGTATTGATGAAGAAGTAGACAAATGTATATAATAGCTTCATTTGCATTGTTGGCAGACTACGGACAGTGTTGTTCATCGCTTGACCGTATCCGTGGAGCCCATCAGCTCGACGCAAAGCTTCTATCCGGAGCCTCACTCATTCCTCTCCTCTCTGGCCAGGGAGGCGATGCGGACGAAGAGTTTGAACAGTACCTCTCTTCGATGAGTTCTGCCGTAGGGGGCGCCAACACCCTACTTCCCCAAGTCGATCACTGCTCCGTCGGCATCAGGCCTCAGAATTCTTCATCACCAACCCAATACTCACTCGGACCAATCGTGACGTCATCGCCTTTAAATTCAACCGGTCAATCGTCGCATGGGTATTATATGAATGCGTACGCACCAACGACAGCTTCTCATTCGTCGGCGTCCATGCGCGGCCCCGCCCCGTCGTCATCAGCAACCAACCAGCGAATCGGAGGCGGCCAGCAGATATCAGTGAATTCCGGTGAAGGTCAGGTGATGTCCCCTGACTCTCGTTTCCATCACGACTTCGATAACGACGTTTCTAGTTCGAGTTATGGCGGATACCTAGCAACGGACGGTTACCTTGCCAACGGTGACATGTTGCTAGGCAACGGGACAATGAAATCGTGCACCGATGGGGCAGACGGTGGAATTGGTTCGAATACGCGACTTCGTTCGCGAATGGGATACGACCTCGGGTACGGTTTGAGGCAGTACAATAATAGCTATGGGGAGCACGATCAGTATCCTGGTGCTACCATGGGAACGGTAACCATGGGCACAGCAGCTGGACAGCAGCAGCAGTACTATGGTGCAGCGAACAATAACCAGCTGCAGCAGCAGCAGCAACTGCTAGCCAACTCTGGAGGAGTGACAGATATGAACTACACCAGAAGCCGCCTCGCATTCATAGATGGGCGGCCATCCGCGGATCAGATGACGCAACGCTCGTCTGCGCTGTCCGCACATTCTTGGTCCAAGTTTGCAGCGCAGTAGGTAGATAATAAACAGCTTAAATTTAGGAGACAATTAGAAATACTGTACTTATGAAAACCTAGGACGTAGGTATCTCGTCGAATTGAAAATAAGGGAGGTTAGATTAGCGTGAGGGACATCTAGAGTTTTGTTGTAGTTCTAACAAAAAAAATCATGTTTTGAATTTGGTATTTTACTATGAAAGAAACTTGCATCATTTTAGAGCAGGTTGAAATGGTAACTCGAATTGTTTTGGAGTCAATCTATGCAGTTATTAATTTTTTGATGTAATTTTATGCAATAACTTGCTAAGTTGTGGATCAAGTTTGTGCAATAACTTCAAAACTTTGGCGAAAATCTAGGCACAAACTTGCAAAGTATTGACAAACAATTTTGTGATCAACCGGTTAGAATTTGTTGAACCGATTTCCGCTCTGATATCTTTCGCTACTGCTTCAAGAGCAGCTTGAACTTTCGAATTATGTTTTCTTTCGCTTTGAAAATACTTCAGACAGGAATCGGTTCATTGTTTTACCAAACATCAGGGCCAAAACGCCTCTCTATATATGGATGTTTTGCACTAAATGTGTAAAGTCGTATGTTTCAAAATATTTTCAGTTTTTAAGGACTTTTAACTAGAACTAATAATGTTTGAGCATGTAGTAGTTGTACTAAATCTCAGTTTTCATCATATATATATACATGAACTTTTCTCCAAAGTAAGGCACAATTTTATTTTCAAACATCATCTGAAAACTGGAATTAATTTGAGTATTGGTATTGATAAAACAACTGTATTGTTAAAATGCTTAACTGCATTGTCTGTAGCCATCTGAAAATTTAGCTAAATTTGAAACTGAGTGGGGCTTAACGCAATGTGGACATTTCAGAGCAAGACTACTGACCGCTCACAACCGTTCGTGTATGAGTGACCTTGGTGACTAAGCTACCGATCGCTGGACAACTGACCGCCGACAACTGACTGCAGCCAATGGACCGTAGACATTTGAACACAGACAACTGACTGCAGACAACTGACCGCGGACAACGGACCAAGACAAACGAACGCCGACTTTGTAACTTAGGATGTGGCATAGATTCATTATGCCAGCATATAATATGTTTGAATTTTTCATCTAACATTCAGCCGAGTCCTACAAATGTGGTGCAATACTATGGACGGCACAAAATCAACTCTTTTGGCTATGATTAAGTAATCATCCTAGTTAAACCAGGACCAATATGGATGCAAATAGTTTACATTGGAAAACATTTGGAAATGAGAATAAAGGTGTTTTGCTCGTCAAATCTTATATTGCGGGCGTGGGGCTGTCAATTTTTCTTGAATGTAGACTAGGGGTATACCTCAGTGAGTCTCACGTGTTATCATGTGTTGCTTAAGCTAAGCCTAACAATTACTTGACTTGCCAGAATAGGTTCAGGGACTATAATTAGCTCATTGTCGTCACTCTGACACTCGATCTAAGTTTGAATTTATTTAAAAGGTTCATTTAGTTTTTAAGTCTTGGGTCCGGGGCAAGACCGAAAACTGCATCCGTCCGGTTTTAAAAGGCCGCCAATGGTCCGGGACATGAGCAAAAATTTCATCCGTCCGGCTTTAAGACGCCGAAAATGGTCCTCATGGGCCCTCACGTCTCCTCTGTCCCAAGGAGACTGAGTACTTCAGGGATAAAACAAAACCCAACCTAACAGTTTGGGTTCGTTTGCTACGAGCTATTGGTGCTTATGCATAAAAGGAGGAGGATTTAGTCTTTGAACAATATGAAGTAATGGTTTAGAACTAAAATAAACTTTTAAGATTTGATTTGATCAGCGTTTGTAGAAAATAATTAGAAATGATTTCTGGTTTCATATATGAATCCAGACTAGTGGAAATGAGGTAAGGGTAAACCGACTCAGTTGTAATAGGGCTATTATCGAAACGAATGTCATGCATGATCTTCATCATTTTCAGGTCATATTATTTTATCCTATTTCACGGTTACCAAATATGTGATCAATGATGTTATCCAAAATTCAACATCACTGGCGTCATGAATAATTGCTTATGTAGGCTATTCTGTTCCTTAGAGATACTGTAAGGCGTACGGTCTGTACGGAACAGAATGTTTCCTTGATATTCACATATTGTAAATAATGTAGTGCTAGGGATATTACATAACTTTCTCCCAGTGTATCCATTTTGTTTTCATTCATACGATGCCAACCTAATGAGTTGCTGTCTTTTTTGTTCGCTCTGATGAGTTGTCTGCCTTTTAGTCTACCAACCTGAGCGGTCGGCCTTCCTCATTGTCAGGCGCATGACTTGTCGGCCTTTAGAAATGTCGGCGTTTTCTGAATTATAGTCGGCCAATGTTACGTCGGACTTCTGAGTTGACACCGTGTCACCTGCCTACCTTCAAAAACTTTTTGACTGTCAACTTGTTGATAATCAGTTTGTTCAAGTGCTCCCATCAAATGTTAGAAGTCATTTTTATCTCGTTTTGACTTTTTGTCCGCGCTCTGTAATTGCTTCTCATGTCACGTTTTTCCCGCTATCTGTCTACGCGTTTAACTTCTCTTTAAAAGTACTCTTCCAGCTTGTATGTGTCCGTGAACAACGACATGTACAGTATAATAGACCTATACCAAATAGTTTGATTTTTGTATAAAACGAGTACGAGTATCTTTTGTTATCAAAAGGTAAATGAATCAGTGTTTAAAATCGAAAAAGGGGGGGATCAATATTGAAAGTGGTTTGAATCAGCCACCCCCCCCCGTCCCCTGGTGGCGCCGCCCCTGGGTCCCACCGGCAGTGCCGCAAAAATCTTGCTGCAATTATTTTGAGATAATGTTGTCTTAAACTGACAATGAATTGCAATTAATGGATTCTGAAAATTATAGCCAAATGAACTGAGATGTCGTGAATATGCTATGGCTGTTGCACTGAAGGATGTTGCATTGTTGCATTACGCCCCCGAATCCGTCATTAGACAACGAAACAGGTGTAAAACCCGTTATTATTATTGAATCGAGAGTTTTCTCTTCCATTTGTTAAGACTGTACAGTGTATACTGCTTTTGTTTTTTGTTTAATCATCATTATACTGTATTTCGTTGTACTGCATATCGCATACATTTGCATATGGCATTTATTTGCATATCGCATACATTTGCATATGGCATTTATTTGCATATCGCATACATTTGCATATGGCATTTATTCTGGTTTTTGTCTTTTTATGCATCGTCGCATCTTGAAAATTTGTCAACATGTCATATTTTATTTCATTAATTTGGGATACCGTAATGCAATCGATCAATTATGCACTAATAAATGGCCAATAAAAAAGTTCCCAGGTTAACACATTATTTTTTCTTCATTTCAGCATGGACTTTATAACCATTTATAAGGCTAGGCTGGAACAAAATTAATAGTTTCAACATCATATACTATTTTTAGTGAACATATTTGTTGAGGCTTGACCACTGACATGGAACCTTTGATTGGCCAAAAAGTTCCAATTCAGTGGGCTTGACACTTTGACACTATTGTTTTAACAAATTGAGGAGAAGTGAATTGCATGCAATTAAATTTTCTATCTAAACAAATCGAGTGTCATGAGTTTATGATGTTTTAGGATGAAAACTAACAACAGATTGCTAAAAATGTCTTTTTCATTCGTTCTTAGTTAGAAAACTACCATTACATACAATTCAATTTTCTCTAAGCTCTACTAATGAAACATACCCCATCATCAATGATGTCCCCTCAACAATTAGTAAATGATGTTGAATACGTTTCATTTTGTTCCACTATGCTTAGAAATGATTATAGTCGATGGTGAAATGTAAAAAAATAAATATAAATTGTTTAAATGTGTTAGGCTGAGACTGTTTTGATCCGCCCTCGTAATTCAAACAAGTAGTAAATGACAAATTTTACTGATTTGCTACGATGGTTTTGTACATGCGAGTGTTACAGAGATTTATGATTCCGTGATATCTCTAATTGTACGACAATTTTATACACAAATCTCAGTATTGTCTCTGACATGTATTCTTGTACAAAATATGTGCAAACTTTTTTGGATTTATTCTGCAACGTCTCACTGCTCTTCTACAAAAGTATGTATTGTATATTGCCAAATAATTTGGAACATGCGAATTTCCTCGTTGTTGTTATTCTACCGAGTTTAAGTTACCAGCAATTTCACTATGACAGAATAACTAACGATTTTATGTTGCCAAAACAAAGGTAACAAGTGTGGATATTTTCAACACAAAATCCACCAGCAGTTACAAAGCAAAATAGAAGCGAGCGATTTTAAATCATTGTGACAGACACTATTACCTACAATCACAAAATAATAGTTTTTTCATTTATTTGCAACATTAGAATACAACATAAAACAACAGTACTGAATAGGAAGTTGCAAAAAATATACTAAATTATTAGGAATCTGTCACAATTGGTTTTAAAATAGCACAAAAATCACGTGCAGTAATTATTGGATGAAAATACATAGTAGCGCATTGACACAAATCTTTAATGAAGTATGCAATTCACAAGTATTTTGTTTGTATTATTTTGGTTGGAAATTGTTTCGCTTAGCGATGCAATAAATAGAATTAAACAAAGATATCAAACAAATTTTAAGCAAAACATGCTAGAAAGTTGGCGAATATATAGACAGTACACACGCACCTTTGCCTTTTTTTTGTTTTAGTTTTTACACCCGGAGCCGTCTAAGAGCAGATCGTTAATATATTCGCAAAGCCAGGATGACTTCGAGTGACACCTCGGGTCGTTAGTTGTCTTAAACTGAATTAATTGAAGTATGACTTCAAAGAGTATTCGAAACTTAGGTCTTCTTGACACAGTTATTAGTAAAATGATGATTGTCTAAGCGCTTACTAAGCAAAGGCTACATATAGGTCGAGAGCTTTATAGTTTACTCGAAGAACAAATCTTTAATAGTTTATAACAAAGGATCGATCAGCTTGTAACTAAGCAATACACAGTAATCTACTGATTCTTGACACATCTACGAAATATAATCACCAAAAATTTAAAACCATCCCAAAAAACAAAAAGAAAACCAGAAAAAGTTTTGTTAAGGGTGCGTCAAAGTTAAAAAATTTGTGTATAGCCTAACTTCTCAACTGCATATTGCAACATCTGATGGTTAAAAAACGGGTCTTCGTGTTAGATTTAAATTCAGGCCTTTAAATACAATTTAATTTACTTATTAGATATGCAGCAAACTTCAGGACACACGGACAATGGGGCCATTGTGCCCGATACCAATGCCCATTGGTGTCGAATTAAGACCAAATTATAAACATACGGTAATCGCTAAATTTGAGTTTTATCATTAAATTTACTATAACGGTTTGGTTAAAAAACAATAATTATTAATGACACAATATATTGAATCGTATCGCATAGGATCAACGTAGTTTCAAAGCCGACACCGGTGTTAGTCTGACAACATCGGGGACGCTCCCATGACCGTAGCATCCGTAGAACAGGCTACGAGCGAAATGGCGCTGGAACGAATATAAAAGTGGTGCAAAAGCCGAATATATACGAGTAACAAAAATTACAATCAAAATCAAACCGATTTTGAGGTTTCTATAACCCCCAGCCAAATATGATGATAATGTGCACATGTATGCATGCCATTTTGCGCTGGTTCTGTCTTTAATTTGATTGTTTTCGTACACGAGATCTCCTACAGTGACCGACTTGTACATTGAAATCATTGCAGTAACGTCGGAATTCGCTTCGGTCAGAGTTACCAGTCAATAAAATGAAACATTAATACACCGCAGGGCCGGATTTAGGGTGGTGGGGGCTCCTGGGCGCCATTTGTGTGCGGCCCTTAAAGGGGGCCTCGCCGCTATACTTGTGTAGGCCCCGCAAGCCCAGACAAGTAGGCCGGTATTGGGTACTACGGTAACTTTTATTCAATAATTATAAATAAAAATGAACTACAAGAAGAATATTGAGTAATTACATTTGTAGTATAACTTTCTAATGATAGAGCCAGTGTGATGTCTCGAGACCTGGTCTCGTCTCGAGACCGTCTCGAGACCGTTTTTGAGGTCTTGGTCTTGAGCCCTCAGGTCTTGGTCTTGGTCTTGAGCCCTTCGGTC
>JAQGBK010000133.1:0-10131 GCA_034698505.1 Stercutus niveus
ATAATAGTGTCAATTGGTTTGTCGTCTGTTATTGCAAGTTGGCAGTCGGCAAAAAAATTATATAGAAATTTAAAATTAAGCGAATGAAGTATTTTTCGACATTTTATTCGTTTTCTAACCATTCTCACAACATAACCAGCAATTACAGGTTACTACCGCCATCTTGTATTAGTAGTAAAAGTAGTAAATGTCATTTAATTACATGCCAGCTCACTAGGAAACACGGATTAGGGGCGCGGCGAAATGTACCGACAAAAAATCGAGTAAACACAATTCGTCAATCACAGTGTGCATAAGCCCTACAGAACAAGAATGTTTTAAGCGCCGCTTTTAAAGAACCGAGGGCGTTACCAGCACGGATATCGACTGGCAGTTTATTAAAACGGAACGAGGCAGCAATTCTGAACGTCCCGGCAGCAAGTTTGGTGCGCGCCATCGGCTCGAACAATCACGTTGTGTCAGCAGACAACCTGAGTGACCGCATTGGTATGTTCTCCGTGACAGTTCCGCGAGGTACTCGGGTTCATGCATCGCACGAGCTGTGTACGTCAGTACGGCCAGCTTATATGTGATGCAATCACGGATAGGGAGCCAGTGAAGCTCAGCGGCCGTCACGTGTGCTCGCAGCGGCAGACGCTTGATGATGCGTACGACCTGGTTCTGCAAGTGCTTTAGGCAGTCGAGGTTGGATTCGGAGGTACCTGTGAGAGGTGAGTTACAGACTCACAGTAATCATTGATCAAACCGTCAAAGTATGATTGCTCGCCCCACCGTTATGGCAAGCTCTTTGCTCAGCCGAATGTGATGGAACGCACGTAAATGAAAGTTGCACGCTGATACCATCGAGTACACCCAGATGTCGAAGGAGAGCTTGGAGTCTATCGCACCACGTAGAGATACCAACGAGTCAGAGCACTGCACGGTCACTCCCGCCACATTCACGAGCAGTTTGCTCTCAGATTTCCCATGCTGGGCCCTGGTCCCAACGAGAACAGCTTCCGACTTCGAGGGATTCAGTAGCATCCCATTCATGGAGTACCAGTCTTGTACTGCCACAGCTGCACACACTACAGCGCACTCATCACGGTTGCAAGTATTGATCGCAGAGTATAGATTCGCATCGTGGCGCTCCATTTAATATGCTTCCTAATCAATACCTCGTCGAACATAAGGAACATATCACATCCTTTTTATCTGGTAAGCCTTCTGCGACACGAACAACCAATGCTTAGGTGAATTCCGCCTCTGAAGGGAAGTGAGATGCTTGCTGCACGGTTGAATATCGGTGGTGTAAAGGGCGGGTTCAACGAAGGCAATAGTTGCGTCGCGGCCAGAGCCTGACCTACCTAATAAGTAGATCAGAGCCAGTGCCAGCTGTTGTCATAAAGATTCCACGCCCCCGAATCCGTGTTTTCTGGGAAGCGGGCGTGTAATAAAATTTTACATACTACTACTACTAACGCTGCCAAAGCCTCTTCAGTTAAGCCTGGCTGTCCGTTTAGACCACTCACTGTATCATTGCTGGATGGTCGATGAATGTGCCAGGTTGAAGGTCTTCCTCACAGTTATATGCTTTCATAGAGTAAAATGAAAGAGTGATGGCGAACAACGTAACTCGGCAGGACAGGCATTGGTAGTGAATTTCTTGTCCTAGTGACGGAGTATCCGCTGCATTATAGTCTTTGGCACATCGGAGAATGAACTGCTCAATACAGCCTCAGCGTTTGTCAAAATTAGATTCTGTTTCTTAAGCGTATCGATCATAGCTTTGAAGGTAGTATTCTTTATTCTTTAAACGTTTGACCTTGGAAGATTGCAACTTGAGTTTTTTCTGAGCAATTATCAACCGGTCAATAACAAAATCCATCTTTCGTTTCACAGATCTTTGGCTGTCGGTAGTAGCATAAGCGTGATCGGAATTCTAATTCTTAGCAAAAGTTGGGTAACTTTCCGGCGTTGGCTCCTCAGAAGTTGTAGTTGTAGGTGCTTCAATCACAGCAGGGACACTTCGTTTTGCTGGCGGTTTTCGCGTCTTTGTTTTCTACAGAGATATACAACAACATGATTTATTTCGACAGTTATTTATATTGGCTATTAATATTATTATGCATGCCATAAACAATTGCAAATTAAAATGCTAAATTTATGATTATTGAATTATCCATATCATACGTGATATGTCTGTTGCTCATCCTGCCAGATGCTAGTTAGCAAGTCTGTGAATCTTTTATTTTGTAGTGAAGCACAAATTGCAACCATATCTAATGTTCAACAACGCTGGTCTTTTGAATCCCGACCTTTAAAGTTACTCAGTTTTAGAAGAGCTACCGAAAAAGACGTCATATAAAAAAGGTCAAAAATATGAGGCAGAAAATTTTAAATTCTGCTGACAAAATTTTAAATTTTGCAAAATCATGCACGTATTCCGTGGGTATAATCTGGAAAATCACACACCGATTCTACTACAAAATTCACGGACCACTTTATATACGGATTATGCATCCAAATGAGCAAAATAGCCTAATTTTGAAACTGCACCTTAAAGGACGAAAGCACTACATATAAACAAAAAATATCCCTTATTAACAATGCAAGGGCGAATTTTCTCCGATGATATGTTGACATACTAGGTCCCTTGCCATTTTAGTAGCCATACGTTCCCGGGCTATTTGTTAGTTCGCGAGACTTTGCAGCCCTATGGACTTTTTGCAGCCCCATACATTAGTTCTGTGTTCTGACCAACCACGACATCGCACACAACAGTGCATCAATGCTTCAATGTATTGGTCGTTATGGTGCGGCGCCGTCGGCCAGAATTCTGTAAACAAACCAACGCTTCGTTTAAACTTAAATGTTCATAATATATGGACAGTGTAAGTGGTACGGCAGAAAATAAATCAATCAATTTATGTTTAAAAGTTTTTTGTTGCAATTTTTTGATCAATAAAAAAATTCCGCTCTAAATCGGTAAATAAAGCAAATTCCGCTCTAAATCGGAAATTGGGCGCCATTCCGCGATCGCTGAATTACGACCACTCTTAGCATCATGCACGTGCAGAGTCGACGATAAATGCCACATTCGGCTTTTGGATGTAATAATTATAACAGGCCAAATCGATTTCAAATGTTTTTTTATCTCAAGTGCACAATAACTGAATACATTCAATCTTAATAACCGTTTGACTTTTTAAACTGTGTTAATGTTCAAATTAAAACAACGTCAACAATGTTTTAGTCTTAACTACGTGTTAGACAACGCCCAACAACAATATACAGTAATTCAACTTTTAAATTTACTACTAGTTCAGTTCATTTAGGTAATTAATATTCACTAGGGTGGGAATGAAAGAAAGCTTTGACTGCTACTTATAGTTTCTGTGCAATAGTATGCTTATGTAAGTAAAATTCTTTAATAAATAATGGTGTTTAATGTTTGCTTGTATTTATTTTATTTTTGTGACATGTTCAGACATGGTATGCGACGCAGATGAAGATGGTCTGTGATTGGTTAACAGATCGACTCGATTCATCCCTCCATCCATACCAGCTCGCCTGTCTTATGAATATTACGAGGGTTTGTATTGCAATGCATTTAACTTGAAATGACCAATGTAAAATTTAATTTCAAACATGACTGTGTAAATGGATATTTTTGTCAGTTTTTTTGTAATCTGTTTTTATATATTGGTTTTATTTCATTCATCTGACAGGCCACAATGATTACAATTGAGTGCAATAAAATATATACAATAATACCTATGCGTAACTGTACAAGATAAATGTCAGTGCCAGTAGCACATTAATTAATTTAAAATAATAGAAATCACACTGTGGGAGAGCAATATTAACTAATAATAAAGCTAATAACAGTCTTTAAACAGCACGCATGTTAAAAAGTTGCTGTCTTGTATGGATGAATGTTTACGTGGAAGCGAAAAGTCATGCGCGCATGTTGTATGCACTGATGACTCTCGGCAGCAACGGACGATTCAGCGCATGCTTCCCATTGTTTTGATTGATACTGGTGTTAATAAAAGTTGTCTGATATATGTCAATATGTGTAGATTGGTAAATTATTGATGTACCATACATGGACTACTGGGAATGGATGCCAGCTTAAATCTAACTGTTCAGAAGTATTTTAGCATTGAAATTCCACTTTGTTTTGTAATAGCTAAATTGCTTAAAACTTGAATGATAAGTTTTGACAGCTAAAATGAAGTGTAAATATTTTCTCTCTAATTACAGCTCTCGTATCACACAAGACTTGCCTGACCTACTGCATTAATTTCTTGTTCTAATGAGGGAACAAAGAAGCCAATAGATTATTGAAGCTCTGCTAATTCACGTTGTTGTAGAAATGCTATGCAGACTTTGAGCTGCAGGGTGTTGCTGATACAGAGATCAACAGCAAAATCTACCAGACAATATGCAGCCGACTGCAGGTATGGGCATAAAGTGGCTTTTATGCTTGCATTTTGTTTTTCATGCATCTACAGCTGTGATCGTTCCATATAAGCTTAATATTGTATACAATTTTAGTCATGTTGTTTTCTTCTCTGATAAGAATCAACTGATATAATGTTCCAGCAAATATGAACAAACCTGATGTGAACAAACTCTCACAATCTTCACTTATTAGACTCATTAGTAAATAAGGTACCTTACCTCTCCAAACGTTTTCTAGGAATACAGCCACGTTACAGACACCTCATTATAAACTGTATTAGAGATAAACCGCTTCAGGCTCACGTATATGTCTCACAATACTCCGGTCCTGTTGCAGCATACGAAGGCTGCATTTCAGTGCTAACAAGGACGGGTGCACAGCTTCTAGAATGTAACACGTGCACCGGGTTAAAAAAAAATCCTAACTTGCTACAAAGAGAGTACTTATTCCATAACTGCCGCAAGCTTTGTACATTTAAAGTTGAATCCAAAAAGGTTGCAGGGGACAACCTCTCCGGCGTATATTCGTGTCACATCCATATCCTATTAAATATGCATTGTGTAATGTGTATAGCATTGCATTGTGTAATGTGCATAGCATTGCATTGTGTAATGTGTATAGCATTGCATTGTGTAATGTGTATAGCATTGTTTTTTATGAGAACATCATGAAAGCCGTGGATATCGAATAGTTGTAGTCTTTGATGTCGGCTACTTGCAAGTGTGTGTTTTCAATATTAAACTGAACTGATCAACGAAATATAATAATAGTTAAATGAAATGTAATTTCTGTTATTTCATATAAAAATACTAGACATTTGATAAAAACTTCACAGGTGTATGTTTCTGTTACAGTCATTGAAACTAAAATAAAGTCAATTTGTATTTGCAGGTTGAAGAAGCCACTCAGTCGGTAACACAGAGCGAATCAAGAGGAATGATTAAATTTCTTAGCAATGGAGCGTCTCGTTCGACTGGTGACTCAGACTAAACCACATCATCTGTCACACTGCCATCTATTGCCTTGGTTATTAGCGTTCGGCTGGTCACTCGGACAAAACCATTTAATCTGTCATCCTGCACTGTATCGCCTTGGTTACTAGCATTCAGCCGGTGACTCAGACTAAACCACTTATTCTGCCACACTGCCCTCTATCGCGTTGGTTACTAGAGTTCGGCTGGTGACTCGTACTAAACCGCTTAGTCTGGCACACTGCCCTCTATCGCCTTGGTTGTTAGCTTTCAATTGGTGACTCAGACTAAACCACTTAATCTGTTACAATGCCTTCTACCGCTTTGGTTACTAGCGTTCGGCTGGTGACTCAGACTAAACCAATTAATCTGGCACACTGCACTCTATCGCCTTGGTTACTAGCGTTAGACTGGTTACTCAGACTAGACCACTTAATCTGTTACACTGCCGTCTATCGCCTTGGTTACTAGCGTTCGGCTGGTGACTCAGACTGAACCACTTAATCTGTCACACCAAATACCGTTATATATAAAAATACAAATATGTATAATTATCGGATTTTTATTGCTTGCAGAGTTTCATTGTTTATTGATTTTGCAACTGTTGGCATCCTTTTCTTGTGTTGGTGTATACAATTTTAGTACTGTTTATGAAAGTCTAAATTTCATCCCATATGTGTGCTTTCAGTGAGTCCACATTGTGTATTGTGCAGTTCGTGTTGGGCTGATATTACTAATTGTGTTTTTGAAAGAGTAGAATATGGAGTAGAATAAATAAATTGTAATCCTAAGTTTATCGATTGCTGTTAAGAACATATTATATTAATTTAAAAAAATATAAATTTTTCTAAAAATTGATTTTCTTAAACCGGCAGCTAGGGCTGCAGTCTTTTTAAAGGACCTTTTAAAAGATATATCCTGACAAAGTTTATTACACACTTTGATAAGTGTTAACCAACGTTAGCTACTGTCCACATGTTGTAGCACCAGTGAGTGTCCTGTTTACAATAATTATGAATTGTATTGGCGCCAGATCTAAGATTAAAATTGACAAGTTATGGCTCTTATAGGTGCTAAATAATTTTATAAAATTAGAATATTTGTGTAAACAGTTGTCCTGAAGTTATGCTTCGTAACTTATTTAAGTTACATGCTGAATTTGTGTTTGGATGGAATTATCCGAAGGCGATGAAAATTATTATTGAATAACGTGCTTGATTACCAGTGTTTTACCATATTGTTTTAAAAATGTAAATAAATAAAATTGTGATACCTTTATATATTATTTTGCATAAGATATACAGAGGTATCTGTGTTTTGTTTTAACATAGATACCTGTATATCTTTTCCAAATAATATATTAAGGTGTCACATTTTTTTCATTCGCATTTCATTTGAGTCATGTCAAGAGTTTGCATAAACCCCCAATACAACAACAATCAATCGCTACTATGAATATCATGAGTGCCGTTTTCATAGTAGTCAAAAACTTTAAGATTCAGAGTTTTACAGAGTTAAGTGCTCAAATTTGTATAGAGTTTTATTGAACCGTTTTAATGAATATGCTATAATATGAAATCTATTGATAATAGGGATGGATCTAAATTTACACGACATGTAAAATCTGGCAAATGGAAAGTTGTTGAAATGTCATTAAATACCTATATTTATATTGAATAAGTAACTAATTGTGCTTCAATTTTAAGTTTTCGATATCTTGTTGCCTTGTGATTTTGTTGGCAGTATACTGTGTTCTCTAGCTAACTGCACTTTCCTGCGATATTATTTTGAAACGATTTGACGATCTCAATTATATATAATATATTTGCAATGATATTCTTGATTTAGCAGAGGGTGCACACCGTTCTAACTGAATATATTTTATTTACGGTACAGTCATATTTTACTATTTGTTTGTTTATGCTTACACCAATTATCGATTCTGTAAGTTGTAATGGATTTGAAGAATCAATCATCATTATATATCTGTAATTATATATGTAAAGAAACCTTGTGTCATATTTTGGGTAGGATAGTAGCGTGTCTCATCAAATATATTTGTGAAAATACATTCGTTTTGTTGTGTAAAATCAAGACTTGTGCTGATGGTGATAATCGTGATATTGTATAGACGTTTAGCTGGTTAGGTTTTTTGTTATTGAAGGGTGTGATGTTGGATTCATTCCATCCCGTCTTAATTATTATCTGCACATGTTGGCATATTTCTTCATTGGATGCGACGTTCTTGTTTTGGAGTTCGTTTTGCACAATTTCCAATCTTGATTATATTGCCTAATATTAATGCACATGATTTATTTGACTGCCATGCAACAACTATATGCGACAACTATACAATATAGCACGCCAATATTGCGCCATGCTAATCAAAATGTTTTTATAATCACTATGTCATTTTAAGACACTTTGATTTAAAGTAGTCATTCTTTGATTGCGACAAGATATATTGCTCGATTTATCTGTAGAACTGAACGTTGTGTTTTTAAACAATCTCATTTACGCTTCGCTGCGGTATCATACGATGTTGTTGCGTCTGGAAATTTGGCATTGGGCTGATGCATCAATTATGTTTTTGCAAAACAAGGCAGCAACATCAGTTTTGTTGTTCTTGTCAAATTTCGTTTTAGTCTGCAGTTGCAACACATCTGCATCAAATGATCAAGAGAGAAACGTACGAATTTAAGAGATATAGGAATATGTAAGAATTTCTGTTAATCAGCGCCTCTATACTCGAGCGCCTGTTCCGATACATCAGCGCAGACGACTCTGAATCACAGCGCTGGACAAATAAATTTATTTACGATTTCTGGTACATAGAAATGCAGTGATCAAAGCTTTATATTGAAAGCTTGAAAATATTTATTGACTGTTGCTATTTTCAATTGCAATCGTTATAATTTTGTTATTAATTCGTTAATCATGAGTGATCAGCAAAGGCTCCTTGCAAACTCTACATCTCTGTCCATTGCCAAATGCAATGCGTGCTGCAATTCTGTACATCCCATATACCATCGTACTGGATTGTATTGTATTGTATTGTATTGTATTGGTACTGGATGATGAATTGCAACTGGTATATCTTTTCATTGCAGTTTATTAATAAAACAAACTGATGTTGGACGTGGAATCTCGTTGTCATCTTTAGTCATAATCTCGTTGTTCTCATCTCACAATCTGTTTCGCCTAATAATTAGTATACCAATACACTTTGTAAGGTTGTATTATTTTATTTAAAATACACGAATATTGAGTTTTTCTATATTTAGTTTTGCAATGAAAATAACAGTTACTCATCAAAGCTATTTTTAAGGTAACTTATACTTGCTGAGATTGCTAAAGATGTGTAACTCATTTTAACCTATTAAGATTTATTTGCATCATATTAAAACTTGCGGCCTATTATGAGAATATTTATTATTCCTATCAATTAATGAATGCCAATTATATACGCTGCTGGAGGTGAATCGACACCAAATTTGAAATTTCTAATTATAATTTTAGTTAATTTCTTTCAAATTAAAATTAAAATAACCGTAACTCTAGCCCACATTGTCTGGGCCAACCAACTAGCAAGGTTGGATTTTCAATATTCGCCCGCTGGAAATACCTTCACAAATACAACATTATTGTAAATTTATGCACTACTTTATTGAATCTTTGCATTTCGCACGCGTATCATATTTATGTAAGATCGGTATAAGGAAAATATTTACTGTAAACCCAGTTGTGTTTCAGGTTGCAAGAAACTATTCTACATCTACTTTCAAATGTATTCTGAGTGATGTATTATAGTGATGTATTCTGAAAGGATGTAATTCATTTCACTTAGTGCTTATTGTAGGCCTTTGATGTCCTATTTCGCAGGACTGGCACATTGTAATCTACTTGATTGACTGATTGTGAAATGAAATAAAATAAATAAATAAAACATCTGTTGATGACTATTCCGAGCAAGCTGAATACCAGAGGGGCACGTGGATGAGACGGCGTCCAGACGTTCCAGCTGGAAAATATTCCGCGTCCAGACATCGCTTCCAGACACCGGAGCGTCTGGATATTAATTTGAACAACTACAGGTGCCCAGAAAACTAGGAGACTTTCATTGAAACAGCATGCGCCCCAGTGGAATGGGCTTGGAAGTTAAGAATTGCAATAAAACCTCATCTGCCAACACGCTTACAAATATAGACCAGATATAGGATAGAAGAGCTCACCTATAATCCAGTAAATCGAACCGGTTAATAAAATAGCAACTATACTAAAGCCTGATTTAGACGGTAGCACACTTGTACAAGTTTACCCCCAAAAGATGTCTGGCAGCCTCTTGTAACGAAAACTGTGACCGTGTAAACACGAAAATCTTACACGAAAATCTTACAAGAAAGACTTGTGCAAGTCTCTTGTAGAGACTCGTAGAAATAGAACATGTTCTATTTTTCACAAATTTCTGAGCTGCTTCATCAAAGTCAGTGACGTAGGTCACAAAGAATTGGCAACAAGACCTGGTGTTTACCATAGCTCTTGAGCGATGTTTGAAGCTTTTGCGTGGGCTAAACATTGTAAGGTGGTTAATAGTAATAAAATATGCAGTAGGTATGTAAAAAATAATAACCCGTGTGGGTCTTTTCGACACCTGACACCGAACCGTACGTATATAATTGGCGCCTATGTATAAATCAATGGATTACTTGT
>JAQGBK010000134.1:0-10129 GCA_034698505.1 Stercutus niveus
AGTCGGGAGCATATGGTCAATGTGTACACTCTTTAGCACGATTTTTTTTCTCGCTAGTTATGTCCCAGATGACAGCAATAAATAGGGGCCAAAAAGGACAGTGAACTAGCATAAATTAAATTTAAAAATTTGAAAAGACAGGGTTAGCATCATGTTAGCATCACGAAGAATCACGTTAGCATCACGTCAGCATCACGAAGCATCACGAAGCAACATGACGTTACAAACACAAGGCTAACAACAATGAAGCATGCATTCGCACACGCATGTGTAGCCTAAATACTGAGCCATACTGGCAATCGGTATTCGGAAGCAATGGTACCTGTGACTATATTTTATAACTAACATTTCTAATTCCTTTTTTAGTATACCTGTATGCACGAAACTGAAATTGAAACACTAATTATGACTTAAATAACATTGCCACTAGGACTGGCACTAGTTCACCGCGGACAGCGTAACAACAACAATGTGATTGTTATCCATGGCTAAAGCTGCCGCAGGGCTTTACATTCATCATCGATCGACTCCGAAACTACGCTGATTTATAATTCAACGACCTGCCTTACACCAGGGGATGGTTAGAGATACACGATCATCGCCAGGGGCGCTGACAGAGTTTGTTAGCGAGGGAGAGAGAGGTTCTCAAACAATTTTTGAGGGGGGAGGGGGGGTAGTAAACAAAAATGTGTGCAACGGCAGACAAGTAGCGCACATTTGTTGTGTGGTTTTCGAAAGACAAAATACCGGAAATGTCTGAAATTCAAATTTCAAACAACCAATTTAAAAAAAACAATATCAATTTTGAGGGGTAAAACCCATCTTGCTTATAACACTATACAGTAAAAAATAGCATTACAGATTTCGGGGAGATGGGGTGCTGGCAAAACCTATGAGCCCTAGGCATTTTTAATAAGCAATATAATATTGTTTGTAAAAAACATTTACAAAATTCTGGGGGGCAATGTTTTCTCTCCCTCCGCTGGATGAGGGCTTGCTCGTAGCACCCCCTTGCGAGTCCCCTTGCAATCTTCACAACCAGTAATCACCCGGGGTTTACGTTCAGCCTAACGTATGGTTACGACTGCAGGATTGCATGCGCTGAGGCGAACAGGCGATCGAGACAAAAATAGAGAGGTCGCCAGGTGCACGCACAGATGTAAACATCAGCTTCATATTTAGAATTGCATGTGACCTTTAATAGTTGTTTCCGTTGCTAGGACAAGCCAAGCAAGACAGCCACAAAACAGGGCAGCTCTAGTTCCGGCGCTAGCAACACAAAACTAGCCACAACAAAAACAAGCTTCATTCATATTAAACATTGCTGGTGTTAAGTTTGGTTCTTCGTGTCCTTTTTGCTATCCTAGCCAGCCTAGTGAGGTTTTGATTGAAGTTTATTGTATTGGTAATAAGTATTCAATCCATAAGCTGAAAGGATACTCGCTTGTCTTTGGTACACACACCCCATACCCGGGCCTGTACCTTCCCCGGCCACGAAAGCTATGCTGCGGATCTGCCAGACATGCTTAGTGCCGTGACTGCAGTACGGGTCGGAAATTTGAATTTTGATCACAGCCGACGTTAATAGTATACCTACTTCACCTTCCGGCTTTCTAATGAATCCGCATGCGTGTGTTCAGCGGCGTGTTCTGGACTCATGGGTGTGACCACCTAGGACAACGCTCGTAAATTGACCAATAAGATCATCGTTGAATCAATCAATCATTGATCATCATTGAATCAATCGTTGAATCATCGCGCCGCGCTGAACGTTTAGGGGAAAAGTTGTTGTGAGACTCGGGCAGCGCACTACCGCTCACCGCGCCCTGCGCTCTCCACTGACATTCTGGTAGGCACCCCCTTCCTCCTCCTGGAGATGACCGCGCTGTCCCCCTTGGGACACCTGGCTCAAGGCTCCTCCTATGACTCAAAGCTCCCTTTATGCAGGCCTCGGACACATTAATTCAAGAACAGTATGACAGTCCCCTCAGACGAAGTCATGGTTTTTCGGCGTGAATCTCCCACCAGACTCGCAATGATGATGATGAGATGTAATCGTGTCACTATAGACATAGACATCAATAATTACTGAAAGCTATTGCAATCATTTAGACACTGTATCAACGATGTATGGGAGCTAAACACTATCAGGGGGAGACTCAGCCTACTATGCTGTTGTTTATTAGACCTGTAGGCCTACTGATCGATTTTCCACATCGTCGACCCTCAATTCGGTCTAATTTTAAAATATGATGTGCAGTTGCCAATAATAAACAAACAAACGAGAATTATACCTAAGTGTGGTGTGAAGCCGAACTGCTTTAGCCGTAAAATCCTCCCAGACTGGGCTGCTATTCTGCAATAAAACATGAATAGAACACTGCCTCTTGAAAACCGCCGAGAAGAATTCCGGGAGTATTATGGTCTAGTTTGAAAATTTAATTAGTCAAATTCTACATACAGTATATATGGTAAGCAAATCCGTAAACAGGGTGGGGTCCGTGGGTAATGGCTGGGTGGGAGGGACCTATACCGTTGCGTTCGTAAGAACCATTATTATTATGCACCATGCATAACGACCGTAGGCATGGGACCTAGACGGGATCAAAGTCCCCCAATTGCTTTTAAACTTCTAATTTTTCCATCAGGCAATCAAATTATACATAAAACTTATAGGAACTCATCAAAAAGTTTCGAATTGCAAAGAGCGGGTCAATGTTTTTTTAAAATAAAAAACAGTTAGCCTACTGTACATGTATTCGTAACACAGATAAGTGAATTTGCAATGCGTCTCTAATAGCCTAATTATTTCAATCGAGTTCATTCATTAACAAAACCACGTGCTCCTACTTAAAAGCTTCTGACCTTCATGTCGGAAATAATTTGATGGAACAATGCGGCCAGCGCATTGCACTCCTTTTCTTTACCGAAATCCATTGTCCCGCTCTATTAACTTCTCGAACGGTTTTTGCAAGTATATATCCGTAGACACTAGGCTAATTATACGTCCACCTAAAATTAATGTTCATGTAGGTCTTTCCAGACCGATAGTAGCAAGATACTGACTCGTAGGCCTACATAGTCACACTAATTGTCACTAAATACTTTAAATAAATTTCGTCTATCAAGCTTATACATATTGTATCTACCAACGGTAAGCCAAAAATCGCGCGCGTCGATTGTAAGCAAAACCAGAAAATAATTACGCGTTATAATCTAGTATGATCCTCAAATCGTTCTATACTAACTACTAACTAGGCCTACGCATTCTACGTTAACTCTTAAATTCCCAAATTCCGAATTCCTACGCTGATTCCTAATTCGCTGTTAACACATCTTAACTAAAAGAATACGCCGATACCGTATTGATTATCACACCGTTCAAAATACGCCTTCCCTGCTAACACGTTGCCTTCGCTGGAATAATACGCTGACGGACGCTGTCGTCAACATGACACATCGTGGTCATTGTCTGCTTATCAAGCCTCACACACACCAGCTGCGCCCATACGATATTGTGTGATATTGTAGGGGTCGTGTGCCAGAGGCTTTCCAGCAGCGTCAGGAACCATGGCCTAGTCAGTAGCAGCTGCTGCCGTAACCAGTGCGCGCCAACTGATTCCCTGTCTAGTCCTAGTTAAATTACCAGCAGCTGCTTCGTTGAAATTAACAGCTGCTGCGGAAGCTGGTTTGCGGTTATTGTTTCCCGTGCTCCTGAGGAATGGCTGTTGTTGCGCATGCCCGCCACAAGTACAGCTCTTCGCGTAGTCGAATCAAACAAAACTACAAGAGATACCAGATTGAATTAATGTTTAGTGCGAGCTCCAGTTATCATCGACTCATGATTCATTCATGAAATGTACAAATGCATGGCGTGATACCAAATATGCTTATTGACCATTTTCAGAGCAGGGGGCGATAAGAAGTTCCCGTCTCGACAATTATTGCACTCATTATAGCTTTTTAATTTACTGAAGAAAATTGTTCTGTCTACGTGTATTATTATGTTAACGTGTGCATAACAGTGCGTACGTACTAAATCTTTTTCCAAGGTGTTTAATCTACGAAAACAATTCTCGAAATCACCGCAAGGTGTCGACACTTTAGCAGACACGTTAGTCTAGTGCCTATTTCCACGCCTTGCGGCTTCGTCGGGGATACGGTGACGTTAACAATTTACCAACATTGCTAAATGATTTAGCAGGTAAGACCGCAAGACGGTAGACAAAAATAGTTTATTTCAATAAAAAGTATAGGGAACATTTGACTCGTTCTCGCTTTTATCGTTCACCAAATTGTATGGTGAAATTTGAAATCCATTACGAATAAGAAACTGCAATAATGTTATTTTCTATACACTGTAGACTATCAGTTTGAAGATCTTGGCAGCCGCGGTCAGAGACGTTATTTCAACTTTTGGCAGGGGGGGCGTGGGGTGATCAAATATTCTATAAATAAATTGTTGAGCGGGGAGGGAGGAAGTATAGGCCTACCTGTCGCGTCCAAAAAATTGCTTTACCAGTCACCACCCAAAAGTCTGTTGAAAGGGGGGGGCGGGCAAAAAGTACCTGTCGAAACATTAAAACATTTCTTCCTAGGAGCAGGGGGAATTTTGACCCTTGTTTAATCATGTACACATAAAAACATACCTTTGACAAATCAGGGGCCCTCTTTTCCCCCAAATGTAGTCTTTGACATTTGTGTACGTGTTTCCGGTGCGTTTACATTCAGTTTCTCTATGGAATTATAGGTTTGCGGGCCTAAATTTTTGTCGGTCATAATTTTCAGGTAGGTCAGAACTTATCAACAGGCCTTAATTGACTTTTATAATCGTTAGGGAGCATAATTTTTTGTCAAAATAATTTTTTAAAGGAAGCTCAGTTGGTAGAGATCAATGCCAGTAGAAATTGACAGCGTTCACGTTAAAATATAAAGAATATAAATAAAAGAATAATAATCAAAATTGGTAGAGTTTCTAAACCAAGGTGACAACAGCGACAAGTTCACTGCAGACTCAAGCTGCATCATACAGCGACCCCATGCTGTCGAGCACTGTTCCACAGACAGCGACCCCGTGCTGTCGAGCACTGTTCCACGGACAGCGACTGCATTGCCTCTCCGAACCGCCACATCCATTCGCCGTCTTTTTTACTTTTGAAAAGTACTTTTGCAAGCATGAAAATACTTCTTCAAAATACTTTTCCAAAATACTTTATACTTTGTATAGCCTAACCTTTCAAAAGGCGTTTCTGAGAGGCATTATAATAAAATCTGCTGAAATGACAGATAGAAGTCCGAAGTGACAAATAAAATCAGAAATGACAGTTTTATAATAATTGTTAATCAACATTTGCTCGTACTGAAGCTATTTTTGAAGCATGTATGTATGAATGATGACACTGACATATCGTTTAGAAGTATGACCGAAAACGTATTTTGAAAAAGTATTTGAAACCCTTACTCCTACCCTAACCTTGAAAAACGGAAGCTTTTAAAAACTTTTTTTTCTAGGTTTTGCACAATTTGGTATAATGAATTTTCACCACCCAGCCATCAGTGTTGATACCGAAACTCACTTCAAAACACTTCATTGGCCCTGTAGCTATTTCTGTCGCCTTTCGAACTATAGCCAATTGAAATTCTAGTATAGTAGGCCTATAGTGTTTATCCCCAACGTAAATGCTAGTTGTATGGCCAATTGGGCTGACCTTTATATAGTCTTGAAGTGAACGAATTTTCTTAAATTAGAATATGTATTCAACCAAGTTTTAACCTTTTTAATGCCTATGAATATTTAAACTCTGTCCATGGTTTTCTATCTCTCACGCAATGTCCCTGTGAGTCTGTGACCCTGTCTATTATATTATATGGCACTGTCACCATAATCTGTGTTCTGTCTAACGGCAAGTCCTTGGCAACTGCTATTTGGCAACTGCCAACATTTCTTGGGAAGGTACAAGTTTGAGGTGGTTTTCAGTTGCCTGCCTAAAAGTACTCACTTTAACCCGCTGAGTTACAGGTAGCTACCATCAAATTAATTATCATACAGTTAATTGTGTGTAACGCGCGACTGTCTGGGTTAACCTCACGATTGCTGTCCCAACGAACTAAATCACTTGGCCACCGCGCTTCTGCTCTCACACTTCCTCCCATATAATGTAAATGCAAATAATGTCGGATTGGATGCTTCGCTTTCTGCTCTCGCTAACTCTCCGAGTTCACTCTCCTGCAGTGCATCGGAGTGCACTTATTAGATTACGGAAGGGTCGCGATTTGCATGGAGTGAATTAGATGTCGTTCTATCTGAATATAGCGCCTTCACGCTCTGCCTGATTCGTAATGTGCGCCGTCAGGCGTCCTATCAGCGTGCTCAATTCATTCGGACACACGACCTAAAGGTCACACCATATCCCTAACATTGTTTGCGCGTCATTGCAATCAAACGAGAGTGGACACAATTGAAAAACGTTAGAAAGCATAAGTGGTTGATAGCAACGAGTAACAACTTCGCAAGTAGTTAGGCTACACACAGAGGCGGGTCCAGGACTTGAAAACGGGGATGATAAATGCAAGTCACGTTTAAGAAATCTGTTGGGCGGGGGAGGGGAGACAAAAAGTCTGCGTCACGACAAGTATATCTCTGTGAGTCACGTCTAAAAAAATGCGACGGATGCCGGGGTGGGGGTGCAGAAGATAGTCCAAATATTGAGTGAGGGGGGGGGTTGACAAAGGAAAACATGGGGAAAAGGTTTCTTCATCCATGGGGAAGGGCATGGCCCCATTCGCAAACCGGGGGGCATGCTCCTCTAGGTCCCCCTCATAAATTCGCCCCTGGCGACACCGAGTGCTGCATGAAGTTTTCCACATCCCATCTCCCTTTCGTTGTTTTAGATGATTGCCGTCTAAGACTTTTAGTGAAGCGACAATACGTCTAACCTGAAATTCACAAATAAATGCAATACCATAAAATTTACTCGTTCCATCAAGGATTTACAGGTTATGTTTTTTATGAACAGGGTGATAAATAGGCTAAAACTAAAAATGGTAATAAATTATGACTAATAATATTCCCAACGTGTTCCTGTTACAGAATAACTGACAGGCCGTAACAATGAATACTGTAACAATTATTTGATTTAGAATGTGAATAACAATTATAGGCAAAAAGATAAATAATTAACCAATAGCAACTTTCAGTAAGTGGGCTAAATGATTAAATATTATCAATTCATCTAGTGATTATGTCAAATACAAACAAGGATTGCATATTTATACAACGCTATAACAAACTGCTTCGGTGCTTCAATTTGCTGAAATGTAAAACGGACAATAATTTATTATTGTACTATTCTAACTTTGAAATCTGTAGTTGTCAATAGTTTGTAGAAGTGTAACAGGCCAAATAGGCTAGACAAGACATACCTAGTAAACCGGTTGAAAGTGACCGACTTCTCTTACACAACTGCCAGGATCATTCAAACCCATTGACACACAATGTTGATGACATTGTTTAAAGTTAAATTGCGAGCTGCATCAGTTCTGAGGTTAGGATGTGGTGGTCCAGCTGAAGACAGCATTCAGCAATTCTTGAAGGAATCATCGCCATAACATACATACATACATACATTCTTTAATGGCAACGAACCTTAACAAACGCATAGTTCGGTACAATGTACATCATATGGGGCGAATTTACATTTAAACAAAATGCATAAGTTTAACAGCAACAGTTTAGGCCCACTGCAGCGATCATTGTCTTGAATAAAACGTCAGCCCGAATCGAAGTGTCAATTTGTATTATCAAATAACATGCGGCGAAGAAAATTAAACTTCGTGAAGGAACTGCGGACCGGAATAAATCGATTGTGTGGTCGCTGCCTGAGGTCGTGCGAATGGGTCACGGGCGGTGGTAGGAGGCGGTGAAGGATATGGGCAGGGTTGGAGAGGATACTTTTGAACAGGGAGCTATCTGCCCGATGGCAGAGGGAGTTAAAGCAAATTGGAGTAGGCCCACTAATACCCCAACGTTGGGCACGATTGAGGACGACCTGCAGTCTATGACGTCCCTCAGTGTTTAATGGTCCCCACCAACAAGGGGAGGCATAGGTGAGTCTTGCAACAAGTGTTGCATTACAGACCATAGCCAGTGCTGTGCGGGTTAGTCCAGAATATTAAAACACTTTTAGGGCATACAAAGATTGGCTTGCACAATATATAGTGCGAGTGAGATGAGCACTAAAACTGAGGTCACGATTTAAGACCACTCCCAACATGTTCAGTTCGTTCATGAAAACGAATCATCGTGTGGTCCAACTATTAGATACAGTAAACGAGTATGATTTAGGAATATCAATACCAGGACTATACAAGAACAAAGCCAAAAATTATGAGGGCCCAAGGGTCCTTTTGGAATGAACAAGGGTCATTCCATAAGTTTTTAGAAATTTATTTATTATAAATTATTATAATATCTGCAACAACTGAAACAAATCCAATAGTTTACCAGGCATCTTAGTGTAAATGCTCAGATCTATCACATTATATTTAAGAAGCATATAAATACAACAAACTCGACAGTAATGATAATTCGTTCCAATCTGAATGAAAAATTTGAAATTAATTCTTAGGGAAAGAGGCACTCCAGGTCCCCAGAACTTTGTGAAAATGACAGCATTAGAACAGTCCACATGACGATCGACAATTGCTAGATTTCTTTTGATTTGTAGCATAACAGATACAAACAATTGCCCAATTTTGTTTTGATTTGTCAAACATCATTGCTTGCTAACATAGCTCACTAACATATTGATTTGTTACATCATAGCACTTTAGTATCATAGCTCGTTAACATTATTTTGTCACATCACAGCTTATAACAACAGCATGATTTATTTTTAATTATCACATCTCAGCTATCAACAGCAGAGCTCGTTAACAAATAACTCATCATTAGTTACATCATAGATATTTAACATAATAGCTGTTAACACTTTGTTTTGTCACATTATAACATTATTCAGATCTACTTCAAAAAACAGCTTATAAAGTACCGCTATTAGAACAGCTTGTAGACTTCAAAAACAGCTTCCAAAATTAAATAAGACCTACATCCATTCATTCACTCTAGGCGTCAAGGAAGGCAGCTCAATGGTGCCCGCTTGCAACAAATTTGTGGCCTCAATTAATTGAAAACATGACATCATAAACAATTTGAAAACCATACAGGGTGGTCTATAGAGAAATTATGATACAAACAACTTCGTTTAGTCCAGATGAACAATTTTTTTCTTTGATCGTCTCCAAAAAAATCTAAGTGGCACCGTAGGAAGGTTGTTATTTTGAACATTCAAAAATTAAACATTTGCTGTATAAAAATTACACTAAAATCAATTCGTCAGTTACAAGGATGTTTTAAAACGAATAAATATTTGGATCTTATTGAACGATCCTCGTATTTAAAATTTTCTTATCTCAACATTCTCCATTGTAATAAAAGCCAACATCAGAAACACATTTACCATTATGTTTTACCAAATGTTACATTAGAATGGTACTCATTAAATAGGAGTTATTCAAATATAAAGCAATTTTAAAGTGAGCCCGTATTCCAGTAGAGGTACAGTAATTCAAACTAAACATTTTAATATCAAACTAAACTCTTTACACTAAAAAATCCAACATTACAGCTTGCTTAGCTACCCACTACTAGATTCTAACCTCAGTTCACTTTTTACAACGACATGGTTTCGCCAGACTGTAAATTGTATAACAAGGCCTCTATTCAATAAGTCAGAGATATTATAGCGTGGTCACATCTGCGCTTTTGGACGCGGCCTCATTTTTATCGACAGCATTTTTTCTCAAAGAATCAAAAAGTTAATTCTTTGCGAATATTTGCGGAGATTTTTAATGCGACGTGAATAATCAATAATAGGTTTCCAGTGAAGCTGTTCTCACCTACGGTTTTGGTCGCGGCGATATTCACCGCTGACATGCACTGCAGTGTAGTTTCGACCAATCAGACGATTATGGGCGGAGCCTCAATCTGACAGGCCTGTGACTGGCTGCGATTTTTAACGCTGCAACAATAAACGCGGCGAGCGTCGCATCCATAAAGGCAGATATGACC
>JAQGBK010000135.1:0-10100 GCA_034698505.1 Stercutus niveus
CCCATGTTGTGAATACTGCGAATGATGGCGCCATCGCTTGGCCCAGCCTGAACTGCATACGCTAACAACAACATACATGCCCTTATACAGCATACGTAACAGAAAATTATGAGCAGCAGTGGAAGTGACGGGCAGCACCCTATTGTGCGCACGAGCTCGAAGGCTAGTATAACAAGTGTGCAGTACCTAAATCCCTCCTGCCCAACCGATTGTTGGACCGGATTTGGTGGTTTACATTTTAGACAACACCCCCACCTATTCCTTCTCAAACTCACACTCAATAATTGATAGAAATAAGCCTGACTTATGCAGCATGTGTCTGAGTTGTCAGTGCCTGAGTTGTCCGTGTCTGAGTTGTCCGTGTTAGAGTTGTCGGTGTCTGAGTTGTTTGTGTCTGAGTTGTCCGTGTTAGAGTTGTCGGTGTCTGAGTTGTCCGTGTCTGAGTTGTTTATGTCTCAGTTGTCCGTGTCTGAATTGTTTGTGTTAGAGTTGTCCGTGTTAGAGTTGTTCTTGTCTGAGTTGTTCGTGTTTGAGTTGTCCGTGTTTGAGTTGTTCTTGTCTGAGTTGTCTGTGTTTCAGTTGTCCGTGTTTGAGTAGTCCGTGTCCGAGTTGCCCGTATTTCAGTTGTCCGTGTTTGAGTTGCTCGTGTCTAAATTGTCCGTGTCTCAGTTGTGCGTGTCTCAGTTGCTTATGCCCGAGTTGTTTGTGGCTGAGTCGCCCGTTTCAAAGTTGGCTGTGTTTCAATTGTCCGTGACCCAGTTGTTTTATTTGGATTTGTTCTGTCTCAAAGTTGTCTGTCTCAAAATTGTCTGTGTCTGTCACGCCCCGTACCAAATGTGCTTTCAATACTTATTTATGGATTACACAACACTGGAGATGTGGATCCTGTCAAATTCTCAGTTGTTTTATCAGAAATTGACTCTTTCAACTCACTTTTAAGTTCTCCCAGTATGGTTTAGTGCTTTTTGTGTGTCTTTTTGTTTATTAAAAAAATGTTTTTTTAGTTTTTTTTGTTCATGTTCCCCCCCACTCCAAATCTCACACGCACACACACACACACACACACACAAACGCACGCACGCACATGCACAATGAAACACAATTAAGCAACGCCAAGCATTTAATTTTATATAAACTGGTTTTTAACACGCAACCAACCTGCCAGGAGCAGACATGAATTAAAATGAAGCTAGCGCTAAGTTCACCCAATGTACTCTTTAAAACGCAGCCCTGCTCACAATTTAATGCTGTCAGTGATTTGTTCGCGGTCACAAAATGGTGTAAACACGTATTGAGAGAGTTTGGGTCGGCTGGTCAGATTTGTTCACCAACGTTTTCGAGCTATTTTCGCTATTAAATTGCATTCCTGGTGTCGCTGTTTGTAGACGAAATAAATGCTAAGGCTGCAGCTGCTTTATACCTTTTAAAAGTACAACTCGGAACGTGCAGTGTAGACTCCTGGCAAGTAGTTTTTGTTTCATTGAGTTTGAATGGTGTTACCCCTTTTAACCTTCGTAGGGCCGTGCTTACACTGGTAACTCTAGCCAATTTGTTTGCGACTTTGGAGGTTGCTCTTTTGATTTCGTACAGCGGGTAATTAAAATGTAAACTTAAGTTTATTCTTTTTTAGTTTAGTATCTTTTTACTAAACCGAACACCGTAATCAAATTATGCATTATTGTATTCTACATATATACGAGATATGAGGATATTTTTTGGGGTGTGTGTAACAAAATTGCTAAACAGTTAGCGGCCATCTGGGATAATCTAGTTTGGAGTAAAAATAAGGATCGACTTTAAGAAAATACATGTTAATATGTTGGTTACATTATATAGAAATTAGAATTTGATCAATTATTGACTACTTTGTTTGCAATTGAGCGAACTAAACATAATTGCACCGATGTTTGCAATTGAGCGCGCTAATTCGAATTGACATCAATGTTCGTGCACTAATTCTAATTGATACCAATGTCTTGTAATTGAGTGTACTTAATACAATAATTGACACCAATATTTGTAGTAATTGAGTGCACTTAATCTAACAATTGATACCAATATGTTTGAAATTGAGTGCACAAAATGGTGTGATTATATTTATCAGCAAAATGGCTGATTATATTTATTATATTTTATATTAAAATGTAATTAACAATAATGTTAGCAATTGAGTGCACTAAATTGTCGATGCATGTAATACAATTTATGCAATCACAATGTTCACCATAGTGTATGAATGACATTTTGAATAGGGGTTTGCTCTTTTTTAAAGTTGGACCTTCACAAAAATAAAATTTCACATAAATGTCTTCATATGATGAGGTTGACATATTGTTTGAGATATTGATATGCCCCAAACTTTCTCCATGGACCTCTGTGATGTAAGCCTACTGTGATCAAATATAACTGAAGGCAATTTCTGATAATTTAATTAAACACTGCGTGACACTGTGCGCCCGAAAATTTAACCAGTCGTCATCTCAAGAGTTTAATAATTGGTCATGACGTCATCAAACGTCGTTGCGTGATGTCATAGAGCGTATCGGAATTTGTTCGCTCTATCATCAAACGCTTTCCCCGCCAAGCGGGAGGTGCGTGATTGGGACAAGATTTGGATCTGCTGAAGGTCTCCTCGTGAGCAGGGCGGGACCCGGGGCAGCGGGGCATCAGAGGGGCTAGGCCTAAGTACCCGTCGCACCTACTTAACTGATAATTTGTGGATTGAGCAGGAAAAGTAATCGTCGAGAAAGAGTGAAAGTAAAATACGCAGTAACTAAAAGGAAAATAAAAACTTAATTTCGAAGTAAATGTAAGAGTGATTTAATTGAATGTAAAAGTAGGCAAAAATAGTCGTATAAGAAAAAGTAAAAGTAGGAATACTAATAGTAAATGTAGGATTAATAATATATTCGTTAGAGTAATAGTAAATGTAAGAGTTAATGTAAGAGTAAAAGTAACAGTGAAGAATTAGCGTCGGAGAACGAGATAGAAAGTGAAGGGGGAGGCGCACACCCTCCCCCTTAGTGAAGGGGGAGGTGCACATCCTCCCCCTTCACTTTCTATCTCGGTTCATATTTTTGGTTCGAAGAGAGTGCCGGTGAACACTATCAAGCAAATTTTGTCTGCAGGGACAATTTTACTGGCCACTCTAGTCTACAGTAGCATATAGATTTCTAGAACAGTCCCAATTAAAAGTGTAATGTATAGCTTTATTTCACCATAGGTAATCAAATATAAACATAAACAATTATTAAAACAAATTATATAGTACACGCATTAGCAATTTAGCATTTGCAAAGCATGACTATACAACGATTGAACTGATTCAACCTATTTGCTTTTATCGTGTACACATTTAACAAATTTAACTATTATACAAGTACAAAAACGCAGTTCAAGTAGTGAATTGCACCAAGTATACTAGAAAATGTCAAGTAAATGTCAAGTAAATGTCAAGTAAATGTCAAGTAAATGTCAAGTAAATGTCACGTAAATGTCAAGTAAATGTCAAGTAAATGTCAAGTAAATGTCAAGAAAATCAAGAATCATCAGTAACACTCTGCTTGTTCATTAAAAATGCGAAATCTAATTTGAAAAATAAACCCCTTTTTTGCTTGCATAACAAAGCTATAAGGTTTCAGGTTTTCAATCACATTATAATTCGCAAGGATAACGTCTCTGTTACCGTTGCTCCGTAATCCGTATACCAGGCCTTGTTTCTACGCAAATGAAATAAGAATATGAACGCTCTCTGCAATAAACCGATCTTACGAAATTGAATATTAATTAGTATTGATACTGATTTATTTCATTTTGCATTGGATTTGGTTGCATTAACGTTGTTAGACAGATTTTTCCACAGTCAATTTAATTGTAAATGCTCTTCTGTAAATAAGAATAAATAAATAAACCGAAGAATTCTGACACAATAATAACAGAAAAGCTACTTTTGCAATAAACAGACCGCCGACACAGCGACACACTTTGGCTACATTAACAAGACTCGTTCTGCACAGATCGGAAGGAGTCTTGAGATGTCCATACTTTGTTGTATGCGGATACATTGGCGACAAGTGGTTATGACTGATGGACAACTGATTAAATTGAGTCCATCTACCTTAGAAGACATTGGACACTGGCCCGTGTCAACACCCGTTGCCAGTGAAAAACGCTAAAGGTGGAGCTGTAATGTTGTAGGGGTCTGCTAAAGATTGTCTGTGGGTCAGTTTTGGGGTTGTGCGAGGAGATTTTTGGACTGGGTAGACATTTGGACCGGTGTCGGATTCGGTAATCCTAAAATGTGAGGAATAGTAGTTGGGGATGGGGGTCGGTGGCAGCAGCCCCTTGAAGCAGAAAGGATTCAGTATTTATTCAAAAAGTAGTGGTTGGGGGTTGGTAGGGGTGTCCCCGATCGAATCGTATCGTTTTAACGTCCTTTACGTTGGCAACTGTCAACATTGGGGACGCTCCCATGAAGGGTCAAGGAAGCAAGCTATTCTGAAAACCAAATACACCAGGGTCAACATTAATTTGAATAAAAAATTTCAGGGAGTCCGTTCTGACAATATTTAATCTATAGAGAAACAAATATGTTTGTAGGGAGGAATGGAACGCAGATGGAAAATGGGTAAGACGAAGTGACTCTGACAGGTGATTACAGAAATGATGAAGGGTGATGCTTAAGAAAAGGAACGACGACCATTTTTGGAATCGATTCTAGGGCGTACAAGTACGTTTTTTGAAGATGGGCGCAGTCTTGAGGAAGGAAGAGGAGCGAGCACTGTCCAAATCGTTAAGCTATAATGGTTGCTTGTGGAATTGGATGCTTGTGAGTGAAGCGATTTCAAAATTGATGCAATTTCATCACATTCAATACAATATAATTGAATCGATGTTGTCATTTATTGTTAAAAAAGCGTGTTTTAAACCGATGGTAAATAGAAGAAACCGACGCTAATGGTGTCAGATATTTGTTTTTCTAAAGAAGAACAAACCAATATACAATAAACCAGATGTTGCTAATAAAGGCTAAAGCTCTGCATCATTTTTGGAATTATGCACAAAGCATGTCGGTAACTTCCAAATAATGTCGTAAGGTTTAAGGAACTTTTAATTATAAGTGTCCTTTCCCACAACGAACGACACAATGTTTTAAATGTGTTTGCACTAACGGATCCATAGTTCCATCGTTCGACAACTGTGTCGTCTACTTGTATGAATGTAGACGACCAACTTCGAGAGTGAACAACGTTCGTATTTGTAATTCTATGTGCTTTCACGAGAAAGTCACGCACGAACACGAGACCCTTTAAGGTTCATTGCGCATTGTGATATTTATACGCGTGCGTGAATGCACGCACGCTGAATCTGATATATACAGGGTGGACCATCAAATTAGTCAATTTCAAAGTACAATAACTTTTGCAAATGAAAGGTGGACATTAATCAAAAAATCTAAAAATGTCGGTAGTCATATCAAGTAATTTGCTTGATAGAGGTAAAAATATACGATACATTCTTATAATTTATTATTATTATTATTACAACTTGATCGTGGTTTTGTGGCCCACCCTGTACTGTGTATTGCATTTACACCGACGAAGTTATGCGCGTGATTTCAAAGAGCGAGGAAATTCACGCGGCATTGAAATGAGCGCAGTATGTGAACGCGCTGTATCGCTGTCTAAAGGCCTCGGCGGTTCTAAAGGCGAAATCTTGCACTAAGAAGTCGAGGATACATTCACTGCTTTCTCCGAGCAACTCTTCAAGTTGCACGCGAGACCTGCGTCTGACCTGCGAGTCGATTATGACTTCATTAAAACGATTCTCACACGATTAATTGCCTCGCGACGCGCGTGAGGGGCGTGCAGGGTACAGCCCTGGGTTGGAGTGTTAGAGTATGCCGTAGAAGCGTTCCCACCTAATCAAGGGTGGTTGTGACGAGGTACAAATTGGAGTGTGGCTGTGTGCGCGTGTTTTTCTAAAACTTTCAGGTCCGTACAGTAGCCAAGTTGACAGGGAAGGGGAGGGGGGGAGGGTAGAAATATGTGAGATGAAACGGAGTTGAGGGAGGAGGGTTCGGAACAATATTTAATAAAAAATATTGTCAAATTATATTTTTAAACATTTTTAAATTCAATGATCTAATTTGTCTGCGATGGAATAATTGAGCAATGCGCTGCGGAAAATTAAAGTGGTTTCACCATCAAAAATTATCATGTCACAAACATGCTTTTCTATCTACAACGCAACTTTCGAGCCGGGGACAAGAACATGGGACAAACTGTTCGACAAAAGATAAACAGGAGAAATCATGTCATTCGCAACTCTGCCATCAACAACAGAAAATATCCGACAACATTGTTTTGGAACAACTTATTACATGTTTGTTCAAACCATAGACACCTTAATATAAGGACTGCCGGGCCTAAGCGACAGTCACTTTTGGATTAAACTTGGGTGCTTTGAATCGTGAGTTGTTTTATGTAAATTTCATTTATTTCAGCTCACAGTTGGAATAGAAACACCAACTTTCAAGTGTTGGTTCGGTCATAGTTTTCATTTTTTTAACACTTTCTCAAAATTTCAGGTCCTTGAGTGCGGATTAACGCGAATTCAAAATTGCTGCCAATGCATTTTGCAAGTGCTGTAACTTCAGACCTAATAGTCCAATCGACGTAATTCCAATGGCAAACCCCACTAAATCGATGACGCCCAATCGCGTGGTGCCCTTAGTTTCCCGCCAAAATGACCACAACCTATAAAACCAAGATGGCCGCTCCATAATTTGGAATATTCATAACATTACTTCTAGACGTGATATCAGCATGTTTTTAGTGTCCATTGGCATGTTTTTGTGTTATGGAATTCATTAATGATATTAGCTTGGTGATACAAATTCAAAATGGCCGCCAAAATCTAAAATGGCGGCCTTTTGCACTTTCTGAGCTTTGAACCTTTGGAACTTGGAAGTTTTTGAACTTTTGAACTTTCTGAACTTTTTTGGACTTTTTAGACTTTGAACTTTTTGAACTTTATGAACTTTTGAACTTTTTGAACTTTTTGACCTTTTGAACTTTTCGAACTTTTTGACCTTTTTGAACTTTTCGAACTTTTTAACTTTTTAGACTTTTAAAACTTTAAAACTTTTAAACTTTTGAGAAAAAACAAGGCACACACACGGACACACACACACACAAACACACACTCTGATACTATAAAATAGGCACACAGATAGACAGACACACATCTCAATAAATCCGTGTTAGTTCCACTAATCAGCTAAAGCTGCAGTGGAAACGATAATCTTTATTTAATCAAGATATTTAGTTAAATAATTAAATTTGAATTTAGAGGCATTGAGGAAAGCATATTTTATTCTGCGAACTTTTATACTGTTTGGTACTAATCCATTTATTTGGGAGTTGTGAATGCCTATCTATTCTGTGTTATGTTGTTGAAATAAATAACAGAATAACATGTTATTGAAAATGACATCGTCTGACAAAAAGATTGATCGTATATGTTAAAGATGAACTTTGCATAGAATTACACAATGCATATCTGACTATTAGCTCTCCGATTCCCACCACTTCCCAGTCACGCCTATGCGCCAAACCCCCTTCGTCTCGCACTGTCCCACCGTCCTCGCGTCCCAAGTTAACAGCTGACATCAGTCAAGCGTGACGTGAAGCAGATATTCTCAACTCATCGAAGCGGAGCGGACAATAATCCCCATACTATCACCTCATTGGTCCAACTCTAGAACCTCTACGCCAACCGCAACCGCCGTCCACAGGTAGACGTCAATGGAGTCATTGACGCGGACGACTTGACGGGAGCGAAAAGTTTTTGACAAATTGGCTTCGACATCGATGACGACGAGAGGGCGCTGCCAGCAGTAAGTCATCAGTGGCACTTGGCGAAGAGTCAGTGACGTGTGATCGAGAGATTAAGAGCGACTTACGAGCACTATATGGTTATTTCTGGGACAACTCTTGTAGGATACAGAGCACGGAAGACCTGCATCCAACATCAGTACCAGCGTTGGATTCAGTCCTCGATATTGACTTTAGATATTTTAGTTATGTATGCTTAGTTCCGTTTTGTTTTGTTTATTCGCTGAACTTTAAGGGAGGGTTGAACGATCATGAACAAATTAGCGTCGGAAGTGGCAAACGGCCCCAGCGGTACTTCAAGTAAGTTTGTTGATTTGCAGCTTGGATCCTTATCAAACTTTAGGATACAAGAAAAACGATAATTTTTTGAATTATTATCTGGATATTAACGAGATAAATATAAAAGAAAAGGAAAGAGAAAATAAAGAAAAGTCCTTGCGACACACTCTGTGCTACCTATACTGTAAACCGCGTCAGCACAGACTCAGCCGTGCATACGTTAACCAATACTGCTCGCAATAAGGCCCAAGACCTACCTCGAACTCCGCGACGGTGCCGGCGGCGCTTCTCATTTCCTGCTGCGGCCCCGCGGCCGGCGGGGCGGCCTGTTGACCCAGGCAGGCATGTCCCACATAGCGCCAACACCCAGCACCTGCTACCTCCGACCAGACACCGTAGAACCTACTCGACGCTGACCCCCCTCTTGTCCCCCCTCCTCTTCCTCCTCCTTCCTCTTTCCCCTCCCCACCCGCCGCATCGCTTCCCCCTCCGCCGCCTCGTCCATCCGGACTCTTTCCCGACGTTTCCGGGGATAAATCCATCATAAGCTTCTGCTCTTTGTTGGAATAAGTCTTCGATGAGTCTGTTGCTGGTCGGCGCCGCCTGCGGGTGCGGAGCCCCAGCGTGAAGGCGACTGAGACGGCTATTGCAAGTAGGATGAAGGCGAGCAGACAGGAGAGCACCATGGCGAGGTCCTCGCTTGCCAGCAATGAACTGTCGGGGTTCGAATCCTCTGTGTCGCCCTCGGACATGAGTTGGTCGGTTAGCGCATCGGATGACCGCGTTGCGATGTACACTTTCATGGCGGCCGTAGCGCGAAGCGGTGGTATGCCGCGATCTTCAACTACCACCTAGTAAGACAGTAAAATGTTAAAGTAAACATTTGGAAAAAATATTACGCATACTACTCATGAAGGCAATGTATTTGTAAAACAGTTACGAATAAAGACTACCATTCCATTCGAATCTTTTTTATCAGGACCCTTCAAAAACCTGTCCGATGTATTCATACAATGCAAGTATACAACAAACTGCTGGCATGAAAACTGCAGAATAATTTTGATTGAACGAATGAAATGTTGACAACACCTTCACACAGTAAATGTCACCAATATGTTATCTGATGCGTGGATCTAAAATGGCCAGACACTAAATGAGCAAATGCTCATTCAATGTTTTCGTTCATGCTTTTTGAGCTAAACAAATCTCCAAATCTAAACCCCAACCTAAAAAAATCAAACACGAAAAAAATATTTTTAAAAACCAAGAAATAGAACCAAACTAAAATCATAGATATGATAGAATGATCACCACGTTGTTTAGCAGTAGTTTGATTTGTTTATTATTATAATGTTATGATAATGTGCATGCTTTTAATTTATATGTATGAATCAGAATTGAAGAACTCGAACAATAATCATCAAGAACTGTAACAGCCACGCATCAGAAAATTATGTTCAACTTTAGTAATATTTAAAATAATTTAGTATACATGCTGAACAATCTATGTAAGGATGAACAGTCATCAGCGAAACATTGATACGAACATTTAATATAGACTGCCAGGCTGCCAGTTCACTGTAGTATTGCAGTGGGAGTTAATGGTCGCTTGAGCAGTTCTAAAAATTTTATGATTAAACATGACATAATCACGCAAATTTTGAGACCTTGAGAAAAAATTTGTCATCGCTCTGTTTTGAATCACTGAAGGGTAATCCAAAACGAGAAGCTCTTCAAAATTTTTTCTTTCGGGAGGGGTGTACCGTATCCACTGTAGCTAACTGGTGCCATATAGAGCGAGATAGCAGTGCCAGGTACTGTGGAAGAGCAGCTGGCAGCTGCCTTTCACAGTCATAGTTTTGGTATGTGTGTAGCTACTGTAAGCAGCAAGCGAACGTTAGCTAACCAGCATTGCTGTAGTGA
>JAQGBK010000136.1:0-10097 GCA_034698505.1 Stercutus niveus
TGTAAAGTTGAGTATCGTCAGCATACAAGTGAAAGTTGATACCAGAATCAGCCAGAAGTTGGGTAAGTGGAGTAGTGAAAAGAGAAAAAAGTAGGGGTCCAAGTGCAGAGCCTTGAGGAACGCCGGTAGAAATGTAGAAGGTGTAGAGATGTGAGAGAACTATTAATTGTACTAGGCTACGTATCAATCGGTATCGTATCTATTCGATTTAAAGTCAGTTTCGTTGTCCACTGGCAATATCGGGGACGCCATGTTGATTAGTTTGCTGGTATGAATAAAATTAGTCGATCAATAGTCTGCTTGTATAACAGTCGACAGCGATGACAGCGCACAAGTTAAGTCCCCAGTAACTAGTGACAGGCAGGTTTTGCGGCAAAAAACAAAATGAAGAGTAATATCGTACCGAGCTACAGCCGATCTCGTTCTATCTACACGCGTGCGAAGCTTCTCAAGATATCGCCAACATCAGACTGGATTGCTCCGTCAAAACCCCCGACGTTAAAGAAATCATCGACTACATCTTCTAAACAAACCGCGCCCGAAACGCCATCGAACTCTACACTGCATCGGAACAGTTGGGAGAGCCAGACATTGGTTTTTACCCAAATATTTTTTTTGTAGGAGGCGTACGATTTAAAATTGGTGAAGGAAACTTGTTAGATGCACTGGTGCGTACCAAATTTACCCGCGGGTTATGATTTTTGTACCCTAACCCCCCCCCAAAAACAAAAATTTTGACAAAATTTTCTTTTGGGGGAGGCATTTTTTTCGGGAAGTACGACCCTAAATCTGTCCAAATAAGTTATATAAACTTGTTAGATGCGCTGGCGGGTATCCAGATTACCCGCGAGTAATGCATATGTGTGCCTAAAAAAATATTGAAAATCGATCGGTTTTTAAAAAGGGTTGGTTCGGTTTTTTCTGATGTCGGTTCGGTTTTCAGTTTAAACCGAAACCAACGCCATCAATAATTGTTAGTATAGTGGCGCGTGGCACAATCTTAGGCCGCCATGATGTGGGCAGTCAAAATGGTAGCAGATAGGCTAGACAGTGGGCCATCTGGTGGCTAACGCACAGCGAACATAGTTATAACGTTATGCTATTATAGCAAGATTTATCATGGCCGCTGGCTATGGTGCCATCAGGAATGACAGTGCTGTTCTCACTAGCCTACTATAAAATTACCAACCTCTTTGGATTCAAGTCATTTTAGGCAACGATTCTCAAAATCATAAACCAATGAGATCAGATAACAAGTCGCAAAAAAATGCCTCTTTTCTAATGCCTCACACTTTCCCCCAGTTTAACAAAATTTGTCCAGCAAACTGTCTGATACACAAGTGTCTAGTACCTGAAATCTCTCCCATGCAGCACTCAAGAGGCTAGTACCTGAAGCACCAGTCACACACAAGTGGCTAGTACCTGAAGCACCGTTCCCCGGTCTCTGGGTCAGTGTACCACAGACTCAGGCCCCTCCCCCTGCCCCTGCCCCGCCTCCTGGTGCTGTAGTGCCATGAGGGCACTACCCAGCCAGGCCCGGGCAGGGCATTCACATCCCAATCTTCATTGGGTCTCTCTGCCCCCCCCACCGCCCCCTCATCATGCCCCCCCTGCCCCTGCAAGGCGTTCACACCGAAGTGAAAGCCGAAAGCTCCGCGTGCTAGGGTCTTGCGGCCCGATGCAGCTGCCGGTCTCCGCGGGGCCCCATCCACGCCCCAGCGCCCTGGACCCCCCTCCACACGCGGCTCATCCTGACTGCGCCACAAGCCCATCGGTGGCTCGGCTCCTGCATAGCGCTCGTGGTCAATCTGACCCCGTCCATTCCCTGACGCATGGCCGCGGACATCAGTGGCAAACCGTCCGGGGCTCGGTCCGCCGAGAAGGTCCGAACTTTCTGCGCCGCCATATTGGCCGGAATTGGCTCGTCCAGCGCCCAACTCCGCCGGCCATGGCAGGTTGAAAGGCGATGAATTGTCTGAACAATCTGGCAGGCTCTCCCAGTCGAACGTAACGTCGACGTGTAGGTTGGCGCTGGAGGTGGGGGTTGAGACAGGGCGGCGGGACTCCTCGGTAGGCAGGTACGCCTCTAGTCCAACACTGGTGGCTCCAAAGTCCTTACGTGACCAGGCCGCCATCATCCTGATGCTCGGCTTCTCCCTCAGCTGGCAGGCTGCCGGAGCGTTCCCTCTCGATGAACTTTCCCTCCTTGATGATCTCTCCACAGAGCGTTCTTCACTCCGTAATGACGCCTGCCTCCGTGCTTGCTCTTCCCTTCTAGAGATCTCCTTCCACCACGTCTCATCACTCCACGAAACCTTTTCCTTCCTACACGGTTCATCCTTGTCCGTCCTTGTGGGCCTCGATGGCGCGACCCTGCAGGATGGCTTGCCTGATGGTAGCTGATGGTTGCTAGAATTCCCCTGAGCCACGGGCTCTACACCTTGGTGTGCTTCTTGTCTGGCAAGCGCCCTCTGTGGCCAGGATACGTCACTCTGGTGTCTTTCTTGCAAAGCCACAATTCTCCGAGTTGAGGTATATTCACCTTGGTCCACTACTTGTCTGACAAGTGCTCCATGTGGCCAGGATCTGTTGCCCTCGTGTAGTTCTGGCCGAGACACAACTCTCTGAGGTGAGTCATCTTCAACCTGGCGCCACTCTTGCCGGGCAATGGTTCTACTTGGCCAGGAGCTGTCACTTTGGTGTCGTTCTGGCCGAGACACAACTCTCTGAGGCGAGGTAGCTTCAACCTGGTGCCTTTCTTGCTGGGCAGTGGCTCTCCAAGGCCAAGCATCTTCATCGTAGTTCGTTCCCAGCCTGCCTGCTGACCCCGCACGCTCACTGGTACGTCTCAAACCTCCCGGAGGATCACCATGACCATAATACCAAAGATCCGTGCCGGCTCCGAAATTGGACCCATGAATCTCCCGGCCCTCTCCACTGCTTCCGCATTCCATTCTATCCCTTATTGCCCCATTGCCACTGCCCATTCTGTCCCTCATCGCCGTTGTGTCCCAGTGGGTCGGCGGTCCCCATGCACCATCCACACAAAACTCGCCGCCAGACGAACCATTCATAGAGAAGTCGCCCACAGTCCCTCTAGGCTGCCCAGCTGAGCCGCTGGCTGAGCTGAACTCATCCTGTCGCCAAGCTCCAGCACCACTGCCTGGCCAACAGCGTCCATTTATCCCGGAGACTTGACTTGGCCACGACATACCATCAGCGCTCTGGGACCTGCCCCATCGTCCCTGCAGCAAGTCGTGTGGATTACCGAGATAGAGGTCCCCAGGAGCATGTTTGGTTTGAACGACCGGAGCGACGTACTCATCTGGAGCGCATGCCCACAATGAGATGTCATCCGCTCCATAAAACGCTGCTAGAAACTCTTCCTGAGTAGACTCAACCACAACTGGACGATCTCTTTCTGTTGTTTCAGTACGGTCATTACTCGGCGATCTACCCGAACGTCTGCCGTCGGCACCGGTCTCGCTTGAAGACATATCTTGAACAGATCGCGCCACAAAACCATGGTCACTCGCTCTCGAAGTTTCGTATAGAGCTCTTTGGTGTCCCGGCTCAAAGATTGAACCGGCGGTAGAAACTGCGCTTTTGTTGGCATCGTGTTGTATAGATCCATACGTTCTAAGGTTTGATGCGGGTTCGAGTCTGGCGCTCGATGGATATTGTTCTCTCGGTGGTCTTGAGCCACGGTTTGAAACGGGAGAAACATCTCTGTTGAACGTACCAGAATCTCTCCAGGCATGAGATACAGATCTTTTACTCCCAACAAATTGTGCTAAAGAAGAATCAGAATGATTTATGTGATTCGATTCGAATCCCAACATATTATGATCAGAGCGCAAGTTTTCGCTTGTCGCTTGATGTTTAAAAGTTTCTTGACTCTGTTGTTCGCTTTGAGCAGCTAAAGAATCTGATGAGTCTTGCATCTGTCCAAATCCCCATTGACGTTTATGGTTTTCATTTGTTACCCCGTGAGTGTCCATGGAGTAGTTTTGATTGAGAATTTCTCTGTGTTGTATTGGTGAGTTTAGACCTCTAGCTGGAAACAGAATGGCATGAGTTTCATTCAAATCAAGAGGAATATCGAAGGGTCTGGCAACTGGATTGGAGGATCGAAGGATAGGCAGACTACTCAAAGGCTGAAGAGATTCAAAGCTGTTAGTAGAATGAATGATAACCTGTTGGTCATTTCGCCCTAGGTCTGTACCTGGAACTTTCTTAGGAAAGCCTGAATCACTCTGGTCGCTCGCTGATGTAGCACATTCACTGGCCAGCGCAGCGTTATGTGCGGCTGTCAGTACTGGGCCATCCGCTGCAGCATCATCAATAAGTTGGATCAATTTCATGGCCCGACTTGAGTTTGGCTGACTTGCTGAGCTTGGACTTGTGTTTGGCTGACTTGCAGAGTCTGGCTCATCCTCTTTGCTTGTACGGAGCATCTCCTCGATTCCCTGACCACACATCTCCTCCAGTCCTCTTTTTATCGAGTCATTCATCGGAGCACTCACATTCAAACCGAGACATTTTTCTATAAAGCCCTGAATCTCGGTGCACATTTGGGTGTCGTTGTTGTGCTCTGCCTGCACGGATTGTGCTTCGGTGCAGATAGACAGGACAAGATTTAGCAGCTCTGTCTCATCGCCGGGGATCTCTTCCATCGGAGCGACCGCTTCCACGCACCGCTCACTTCCGACATCAACTGCTGGTGTCACCGGCAAGTCCAGAATCTCCTCTGGCAAGTCCGGCATCTTCTCTGGCAAGTCCAGCATCTCCTCTGGCAAGTCAGGCATATCTTTTTGCAAGTCTGGCATCTCCTCTGGCAAGTCAGGCATATCCTTTTGCAAGTCTGGCATCTCTTCTGGCAGCTCCTCAATGCCACCCGCTGTATCCATGGCAAGTAATTCCAAATGGTCAATAGGCAGTGCGACGTGGAACTTGGTCAAGAAGCCACCGTCTGGAAAATCACTGAGAGTGCCTTTGACTCCCGCGGCATCATCAATGAGAAGAACAGTCGATTGGAGAATCGGTGTATCTGAGGCATTGGACGAATTGTGCGAGAACGCCAAGTTCGGCAGCTGAGCTGTAAATTCTGGAGTCTCCATGATGTCCATGTTACAAACAGGTGTCTCTTGTATGGATCCTTCCTCCGGTGTCCCATTTTGTCCTGTACTATTCTCGCTTGCTCTCAGATCAGATTCACTCTCCACTCTCTTTTTCATGCTCTGCTCACTTGCTCCCAGAGCATGCTCACTCTGCTCTTTGATATTCATGCTCTGCTCATTTGCTCCCAGATCACAACCATTCCCCTGCTCTGTAGATACAACACTATCGCTGCAAGCAAGTTCGACAGCTGGAGTCAGTGGTACCTCGGAGGTTTTGTTGACTGGAGTTGAGACGCTGTTATCAGGCGTTCTATCTGGCTGCCCGTGCGGCGGCTTTGAATCGTTTGTAGCTCTGTTCCCCCTACTGCCCCCCGGGCTTCCCCCTTGGTGGCACCCCTGGCTGGCCACCTGGTTCGTCTTGTTCCGACGGAAAGGGGGTTCGTAAGGCTGCCACTGCTTGCGGTTGCCACAGCGGTTGGAATTGGTTACGGTAGGCTTGGCTTGGCCAACATGACGGGCAGGATCATCAAGAACCGGCGCGTTGGAGGCTTTGCTCAAGTCCTTCTTATGGGGTTTCTTGCTTGGACCCCTTTCTGCTCCTATCTCAGACCCATCACCAACAGTCGCCGCATTCTCATCCACAGCCTCACCTGCATTGCAATCTCCTGCCGCTATATTATTCTTCTTTTTCCGCTTCTTTCTCGGAACAGTTTGAGAGTCGCCGCTTTTACTGCCTTCCTTGAGATTGCCATGTTTCCCTTTCTTGGTGTTGTTTTTTGGCGGCTGGTTGGTTGGGTTGCCTGAACTGCTCTTGGTATTGCTGAGTTGTTTGGTTGTCCTGCCGCTTGCCTCTTCCTTGATATTGCTGTGCTGTGTGCTTGTCCTGCTGCTAGCCTCCTTGTTTCTATCAGTACGTATAGGTTTAGTTGTCGTGCTGCTAGTCTCTTCCTTGCTATCTGTGCTTGTGGGATCAGCTGTCCTGCTGCTACTCCCTTGCTTTGTGTCAGTGCTTGAGGGTTTGCTGGTCTTCTTCTCTGCCCTTTCCTTGCTTTCCTCTCTTTCCTGCTGCAAATCCCACATGTCCCCCTTCTTTTCCGTATCACCCATTTTGCCTTGTACTCCTCTTCCCTGGTTCAAATCATTCCCAGCCCCAGATTCTCCTCCATTTTTCTGTTCCCTTCTAAACCGAGGCGGCATCTCGTACGTCTTCCAACTCTTAGACACACTCCTGCGCACGCGCTGATCTCCAGTCATCCGCTGACTATCCCCCAAACCGTCCTTCCCCCGCTGATCACATGACGGTCCCCGATTGCCCGTCTGATCACCAAGACCCCGATACGGTTGCCTTCCCCTGTAGCCACTCCTGCCGCGTGTTGCTTCGCCATAAGAACGCATTTCCATCGATCCATCTCTTTCGTCCCGATCTCTCCCGCCGTATTTCCGCTCAGATCCCTGGTCACTCATCAACATGGCTCTGCGCCGAGTGAATGTCTGAGGTCTCACGTTCGCAAGACTTTCACCCTGTCCTTGTTCCAATCCCAAACCGACGTTCATGGAATCGGCTTTCCCGCATCCAGTCTGCAATTCAAGAAGCGGCCTCAGCGCGGGGTTCCTGGATCCAGGGTCGGATCGCTCTCGGATCTGTGCAGTCCAAGAATTGCCGATCCCCGACTCATGCAGGGTACAGATGTTGCTTCGCCTCTGCTGAAAGTGCTGATGTCTAGTTGACTGATAAGAGTGTGCCGAATGCAAAGCCTGGTTGATTTCGCTGAAGCTGGTCGTTGATTGGCTGATCTGGCCAAGGCTAGTAGCCTTGTTATCTTCACCGAAGTTAGTTGCCCTGTTGAGCGGGCCAAAGTCCGTTGCCTGGTTAATCTGGCTGAAGCTAGTGGCCTGATTGACTTGGCCAGTTGTCTGGTTGATTTGGCCAAAGTTGATTGCCTGGTTGACCTCGCCCAAGTTTATTGCCTGATTGATCTGGCTGAAGCTGACTGCCTGCGGTGGATTCTGAATCACGTTGTGCTGCCAGCTGGAGTGAGTTTGTTGGTGCTGAGAGCTAGTTGGCTGCTGTGGAGGAATCCCAAAGTCTCTGACTCCGGAAGCTCTCCATCGCTGATCTCTGCCGCCGGTAGAGTATCCACCGATGTTCCCCGGGGACGTGCCGCTTGCTACGCCACTGCACGAGGCACCCACACTGCAGGCACCGACGGGCGATTCATGCAGGCCGACCCAGCAAGCTGCTGTCGGGGACGGTCTCCTGACGCCGCCCGGCTGACTGTCGGATGGCTTGTTGAAGGGTGGAGCAGAGGATTGGCGCACTGCAGCCTGCAACAGCAACCACAACAGTCTATGAATGTACACTGTGACTTCACAATGTACAAGCTTGTAGTAGTTCCAAAAGTGCTATGGTAACTATAATGATGCTAATAATGACAAAACATACATAGCCTACAAACGGGTAATGAAAATCATAAAGAGAATCAAATAAACTCGTTAAAAAGATGGTAATATTTAATTATTTGTTTCGAACCTGGGCTGTTCAAAGGTAGAACGAACTCAAAACCAACTAAGCTATCGAGCGATGGGCTGGCTAGCTACAAAACTGAGTTAGTCATGGAAGTGTTGATTCACTATTGCAACTGATATTGGTGTAGCCAGAGAAAAGGAACACCTTGCTAAAGGGTGCACTAAGTGACAGCACGGTAACAACACTTCACCAAGCTCTATTTAAGGTCCACTGACTCCACTGGTGTCGATATATTAAGTGCATATATGTGTATAATATCTAACTCAAGAAACGCTGACGAAATGATGAAATGATGACATAGTTATCGCGAAACTTACAAGCTTGTAAGCCACAGAGTTACCGTAACTATTCATACTGGTCAGAGTGTAGCAATTTGACTTATCACAAATCCATACTCAGAGAGTAGTGATTTGAGTAGCTACTTTGAGAGTAGCAGATTATCTGCTCTGTTATCCAGGTACCAGCAGTCATTACCCGCGGGTACCCGCAGTTATTACCCGCGGGTACCCGCAGTCATTACCCGCGGTTACCCGTTTTTCCAGTGAAACGTCTTAAAATGTGAAAATTTTAAAATAACCTGAACAAAATTTCATTAATATTTGATAATGTTAAACACTGTAACACATGTATTACGTAAACATGAACCTGGTGGTCATCTTATTGTACAGATATTGTTAAATCTACTATGCTAAATTATTACAGAATAGGCTAGATCTACTTTAATTTGAATTGATAAATAATCACTTAATGTGGGTCCTCGACGACAGAAACTCTCTTTGACAATCAACTTTATGTTCCTAACTATGTTGATTCTGCGACTTTCTATTCCTAACTCAATTACTCATGACCTGCTAATTCAATTCAATTGCTTCAACTTTCATTTTGTAAATTCTGTACATATCATTGCAATTTCTGTTGGACACTTAGAACTTTTAAGACCATGGTTTTTTGTAGTACACTGGCTTTGGGCCAGTGCTTTGATTATTTCTTGTTTAATTTGAATGCCTGCTTTTCTGTTTAATTATATTAATTAGCTTTGTAAATGTTCACATGTCAGATTGTTTAAAGTTAGTAGAATTGACAAAAATATGATAAGAAAAACTGAGAAATTTATGCAAAAAACAAATTATAAAAGAAAGAACTTGATAGTCATCTTATCAAATTAAAAAAAAAAAATTCTAGTACCTGGGTATCACTACTTGTGCCAGTGTGTCGGGTACTACCCAGCTCCCATAGAACACTATGCACACTGCACAGGTACCTGGTCAAATCACTAGCAGAGTGGGTTAGCCATTTATAATAGAGAGTGAACCAACCTGTTCTCTGTACGATGAATTCCAGTCTGCCTCACTCTCATCAGGCTTGTCATGTCCTACGACAGCACGATAACATGACACTTAGATCAGTGATATCAAAGCGAGTCATTTGAGACACATTACACGTTTAATTACTCGGGTACTCAGTGCCATAACCCCCATTAAACACCGAACAATTGAGAAAAAAGATGAAGCAATTCAAAATATTTTTAGACAACAAAAATTTAGACAACAAAAGTATGAACCTGGCTGTTATCTTAATGTGTGTACCCCCGTAGCTTACCCATGCTATAATGTTATAATTGACATCTACAAAACTTGCCAAAAAATAAACTTCAACATTTTAAAATAATGCTGAACATAATTGAACATACTGCTACTTAATACAGTGCTCAGCCTCTGCTATCAGGTCACTGTGCTTGAACGGCTGACTTTGAATGATGGCGCTGGTTAAACTAAGTAGCGGATTATTACTTTGAATGATGGCACTGGTTAAACTAAGTAGCGCATTATTACTTTGAATGATGGCACTGGTTAAACTAAGTGGTGGATTATTATTGTTATTTATTATTAACAAATTATGAACAAGCCTACTTGGCTGTCCTCCTATCAACAATAACGTAAAAAGTAAATACAAAATAACTAGAAGATCCGTAGTAATTAGTACTCAGTACCCGGACTATCCGGAGCACACCTAGCCTTCCACCCAATATGGGTCAAATTTATCTCTTAAATTAATTTAAATTAATAGTTCCACTACAGCTTTAGCTGTTGTAGTGGTCTAGCAGGTCATTATTGCGATGTGTGTGCGTGCGCGTGCTGCCTTTTTTCTCATCAACGGCTTGCAGAGAATGCACCCAACAGGCAGATTGTTATCTGCCTATTCCTGATGTACTCAGTCATAGACTAGTTTATGGGACCTGGATATTGGACAGGTAACCAGTCCTATAACTTTACAGATAGTTTACCGTTAATGTCGATTCGACGCTATATTGTTGGAATTCCATTGTCTTAACCCTAACCCAGACCCTAATTCTAACCCTAACTTCTATCCTAACCCTAACCCTAAATTAACTGTTTTTGTCGTTTTTGGATCAAAATGGTCGTCATCGGTGATGAGTCATCCTTGTTCAA
>JAQGBK010000137.1:0-10088 GCA_034698505.1 Stercutus niveus
TTGTGTTCCAACAATTAACCGCAATTTAAATAATTGCGGTTAAAATACCGCGATTCATAGTACGTAGTTTCCGGGTATGTTCGTTTCTGCTACCTTTTCTGGAAACAGTAGGGGCCGTGGCCACTCTCCATTCAATCTCAGTATTTTATCCATTTAAAGTAGGAGCCATAGGGAACCATAACCAAAGTCCCAAGTAACATTTCTAGTACGAACATCGATAGATTAATTTATATATGACCCCTCTTCTGTGATCCTCGGCTAAGTAATGCATATCGTTGTTATAATTTGTTAGCATGCATATTTTGACATCTTGAACAACATGATGCAATCTGATCACACGACTCCTTCTTATTACACAACGAATCACGTCTAAATAAATAAATTGTTTATAACATTTGGCTACATAGGATGGCAGCAAATTTGAGAAAACAAATCAAGACATAAATGCTGCTTTTGATGCGATTTGAAATGACTTACTACGAATCACGAATTATACTACGAATCATACTACGAATGACGTACGGTACTACAAATTATTTTGATAATTATTAATAATAGTTAATTAATAATTATCCTAATATTTAAAAGGAGAATATATCGCATGGCTTACAAAACCGTCAGCACAACCATTATGTACATCTAAATCTGTATCTATAAATTGTATAAACTACATCTATTGTATAACTATTAACATCTATAACATCTATTGTATAACTGTATAACTACAACTATTGTATAATGTACATCTATAAATTGTATAGTATAATAATAAAATAATTATTTAAATTGCTAATAGTAAAGATATTATGTAATAAATAATATTGTGTAGTGAATATAAGATTGAAAGCTTGTTTTTAACATTCTGATCATATATCATTGCAAAATTACCATATATTAATATTTAAATTGATAAAATATTACTACCATAGTATTTTATTATGTTTTTGGTGGAATCACGGATGCATACAAGTATATAATTCATATAACATGGCTGGAAGCTGTTAAATTAATTATATTAATTATTAATTAGTTAGTATGTATATTATTTTATATTAATTATTAATTAGTTCATTTGTTTTGAATTATTTAACTCGATGCTTGAGCATTGTTTTAATCAGTCGTGTCTCAAATTATTTTTATCCTCAGATAATTCTCGGTTTCGCGTATTCAATCCTGGCAAGCGCTCTCTGGCCGATGGTGGCTCTGGTCGTACAGAGGAACCAGATTGGGACGGCCTATGGGATGTAAGCTTTACAGTCATTGCGCATTTAACTTGTTCTTTGCTTTATAATAATATTTGCGCTTGTCTATTATTACTCTGTTAATTTTATTCCATTATTTTCTTCAAATAACTATCTATAGCCAATTGATATGATTACTTTTAAATTTTGGTCGGTCTTTAATGTTAACAGTTCATCTTTTTTTCTTTTTCAAGGTAATGATTATATGTTATAAAGAATATATCATCATTAAGATTATGAAGATAAACATTAAGATAATGATTATGTGCATAACACATGCTTATTATGTGTTATGCACTAGAATCAAAAACATTATCGATATAGTGATGTGACATTCTGCACTGAAGCAATCGAACTGTGTCCTAATTATGTACTGCTTAACTTTGCCCTGTTATTTGTAACCTTCTGAGCTCATTCTCAGATCACACTGAAGCTTCTTGTGACCAGATTTAGGCTCAGAATACTCTTTTAAACCCATGTTAGGATTTTGAACAAAACTCCAATTTTGAACCAAGACTTGGCTTTTAAGCAAACTATGCTTTAGAACTTACTTTAGATGGTTGAACAAAACTAGACTTTGAACCATTAATAGGCGTTTGAACCCTAACTGATGACTATGTCGTACACGGTTTTAATCTGCTAATTGTACATATTCATTTCCGATGTAATCGATTTTTGCTTTTTTTCAGAATGCAGTCTGTGCAGAATCTTGGTTTGGCTTTGGCTGCCATAGCGGCTGGCCATATTGTCGACACAGATGGTTACTTAATTCTAGAAGTCTTCTTCCTTGTTTGTCTTGTTGGTAAGTAGAATTCTATTATGGGCGTAAGGCCGTTGGTTACAATTTACTTACCTAGAAATCAGGAATCTACTTTGCCTATTTTCTTTTTAGGGCAACTGTTAAAATAAAAAAGCAATAGTTATGTGGTGCAATTATTGTCTAATTTCAATATTGCTGATGTAATTGTTCACTACTGTAATGTTCTAATACTGCTAGTCTGACGGCTGCTAGTATTAGATACGCGACGCAGCCGTCAGGCTGCTAGGATACTGTCAAAATAATTGTCAAAACAACCTGTTAGAAAAGGCTAGCAATAATTGCTAGTACTAAAGTCAGCCTAGCTCATTGGTTAAGCAAGTTGCTTAAAAGCCATACATACTGTGTGAGACATGGGTTCAAGTTCCGTCCGGGACAGATTTAATTTCATGATTTAATTTCTGTGATCCGCTGCCACATTTGGCGCGTATCCTTGTCGGAAACTTGATGCCCTCTTCCCCCACCCTGTCGGTTGTGAACTAGCCGCATCACACCGTCTAAGTGTGCACTTAGGCCTGTTAAAATAGGCATTATGTACTGTGCTTGTAAATAGGTTAGCTGCTGTAACTGTGCTGTTGTATAGGCATATTATCATAAACGTTGCGTTTGTCAGTGTTAAGAAATAAAGAAAAAAAAATTAAATGTAAACTGCGCAAGCCCAATGGAGCAATTTAGGCCGTTATTTTAGATTTGATGGCCATTTTGATTTTTATTGTTATGAAGATGCCAGAAATGCATTAGCTTGTATCATCTTAGATTTGTCAAAACCTTGCAGTAGAAATGCAGTCACAATGCAGTAGCTCACCGGACTATCGAGCGAATGGTCCAATCTCCAATTTTGAAATTTAAACAGTGTATTTCAAATGTATGCCGGATGTATTGAATGTATGCCGAATGTATCGATTTTTAACAAGTATCGGTACATCCGGCTTTAAGACTCCGCGAATGATCCTGGCGGGCCCTGACGCCTCCCTTTTCCCAAAGAAACTGAGTACATCAGAGATAAACATTAAACAAATCCCAACCTTCTATGTGGGGTGCGATCGCTAAAAGCCATTGCCGCTTGTGCGTTTATGGAGGAGGATATTTTACTGCAAAATGCGAATATACTTTGAATTACAATTCAATTCGACCTTGAGAATTTCAGTTCGATTTATACTATTATTGTTTACAAGTTTCAGTTTCACTTATGTTTCAGTTATGCAATAATCTTGCTTATAATTTCAGTTATGAAACAAATTTACTTGAACTTTCAGTTACCATTAAAAATCCGCTGAAGTACGAATCAATGAAATTTGATTTTTGCTTCAACTAATAAATGAGCTTCAGTAAAATAATACAATTAGCTTCAAACTTCAGTAAATTAAATATGTTTGGTCTACTGTACACATTTCAAGTAGATTCAACAAATTCTAGTTAATAATTTAAGCGCATCATTTCAAATAGTTTGTGCATGAATAAGATTGCAACACATAGCACTGTTCTAGTAATGGAGCAACATATAAAACGGTTTAAGTAGTGGAAGTAATGTAATTTGAGTTGGGGTCAACTTCAATAATTCATGTTACTTTGACAATTAACAATAATTAATAATTAATAATTATTATAGGCTGCTGGACTAGTGGTCCGCTGCGCTTGCTCATCGTATACCGGTGTTCACAAAATTCGGAAACCCCTAGATATTTAATATAACTCGATCAATTATCAGTAAATTCACATTAAATTTGAAAGGTTGTAGGCTTAGTTAATATGCTCGTGTGCAAAATTTTGTTTTAATCCAAAGGATGGTTCAGTTTTAAATAACCCAATAATAACGTCATTACAATGCTGGTGCATACACGGCTTATCATTGTTGTATAAAGCGGTTGGATTCCAATCATGTCTTCTGTGTGAAGAAGGCATTAAGTTGTAAACGTTTTCCTACAAATCAATCAATATGGAGCGAATAAATGTTTAAAAGAGGTTCTCAAAAAGTACGGTTTCTAAGCGGATTGAAGAAACTCTTTAGTAAAGAGTAATTGAGCACGGCGTTGTCCCGATCGCGCCGAGGCCATGCCTCTGACACAACAAAGTATGATACAAACTGCGATCGAGCCGAATTTTATTTCCCTAGCTTCTGAGAATAACATGCAAAGACTGACTTGGATTTGAAATTTATGGAAAATGCAGAACGCATGAACGCAGAAAGCCATTTCATAATGTTGATATGCTTGATATGTTGATTTTCATTTCTTTTTTTATTTTCATAATGGCTTTCATGCACCAGTGTATTAATGACGTCATTATGAGGTTATTTAAAAGTGAACGATCCAATAGATTTAAACCATACTCTGCACACGAAAAGCATATTCACTATGCCTACTACCTTCCAAATTTAAAGTAATTTGTTTAATAATTTATTGAGTTAAAAGGAAACATCTATGGGTTCCAGAATTTCGTGAACACGGTGTACATTGAATAATCGCTCCCGTCGATTGCATAACAACTTAACAGACATTGCTTGTCGGCAAAATAATTACCAGTCTAGCGGGAAAGCATTCGATGAAATTTATCCTACCTGATGTGTGTGTTATTCGATACATATATTTTGAAGGCCGTCATATTGTGACTCTTTCCTTAGACTAAGTACTATTGTGTATTATTGTGTACGAAGTAGGCTAGGCCAATTATTGTATATTTCCTTTATTTGTGCTTACTGGTGTGCACAAGTTCACATGCAGCCGTTCGGCCCATCTCGGCCCGTCAGCGTCTATCTAGGGCATTGCTTGTTCATTCGGTGACTTGGTTTCTTCGAAGTAAGTTAAATTGTGTCTGTAGGTTCGCATCGATGAGAACCGTGCTCTACAAATAGACTTGCATTTTGTGTTACAAAAATGTCTAAACTTGTCCGAAGATAGAAATTTAGTCTGTTCTTGAGTAAATTGGACGGTTAATATTACTTTTCTCAAATTCACCACTGTAGTGGGTTAAGACAAGTTCGCCGATATTGCTTTGTCTAGTGAAATAATTTAGCTCATATCTGAATAATTTTAGTCAATAGTTTACGAATTTAGATAAAAATGTTAAATGCTCAGTTTACTTAGATGGAATGGCAATAACGAGAACAAATTATATTATAGATTAGGCCAATTTTAATTTAATTATTCAATTTTATTATCTAACGCGAAAATGAATTTAATCGCAGGTCACGTACCAGTGACTACATCGGTACGTGACCAGCAATGGATTGCGGTTTAAATGAATGTTAGGCATTCATTAGAGAGATAGTTCGTGCGACATCCGTCAGTGTCCGGCAAATATACTATTCTATTCACTGTGAAGAATGCGAAGGGCGTTCGATATGTAAGCTATAAAGCAGCGCAATTTTATAAATATTAAAAAGCCGAAATATAAGTGTTTATAGCAAATTTAATTTTCAGCATATTTTGTTAATTTGATAGAGATGACTTCACCCACTACTGAGTTGGAACCAGATTGAAGAATCTCTGGTTCTGAATCTAGTCTCGTTCCACGTCGTTGACTTCACCAGTGTGACGCCAGGACAATTTTGAATACAACAAGGTAGTGAAAAAATGGGCCCGCTTATGAGGGTCGTGCGACTTAATGGGGGAAAACGATGGCATTATTTACATATTCAAATTTTCAAAATATAAAAATTAACAGATAATATTTATACATTTTGAAGAAAATTCAATTTTTTACATATTTGGTTAATTTCATAACGATGACGTCACTAGAGTCATAATCGGTTAACAGTAAACAGGGCGAGGGTGCCTTTAATCGTGTTCCGCAAGAAGACGGTGTGCGGTTATTCGATTAAAACAAAAAAACCTGACGTCACGCTAGTGACGTCATCGTTATGAAATTAACCAGCTCTGTTTAGAATTGAATTTCTTTAAAAGAATATATTTCGGATTTTAAATATTGATCAAATTGACAAAACGGCAATGCTTTGTAGCTTACTTATAGATCGCCACTCGTGTCTGTTTTTAGCTGACGATGACTCTTATCGACTGTACGTCAATATTCCAGCCCAGATTGCTGTTAAACTGCACAAATACATGTGCACGCCAATTCCGGTTAAATCGAGTAGGTTATTAAACCGAAAGTGCACGTTCGCAGCAATGCACGACCCCTCAAATGACGCACGCTACACCGAGAGAACTGCCACAAGCACGTTCGCACTTTTACGTGCACTTTCGCACGCATGACAGCATGCACGCTCACACGCACGACCATGTTCATAACCATGTGACGAATGTTCGCACGCACTTTCATAAGCATTGCCGCATGCACGACCGCACGGATATATGCACGCACTGCCACACGCACATTCGCACTAACACGCCCCCGTTTGCAAGCAGGTTTCGCACGCATTTATGCACGCACGTTCGCACGCACTACTGCAAGCAGGCCTGCACGCTCGCGACCGCACTCACGACCGCACCACGTGCGCACGCACGCACACCGGACTCCGCCGTTTGTTTGTCTCAGCAAGTGCTGAAACGCTTGTCCAACTATAGCAGTGGTTATCTGATATTAGTTGTACCTAGCTGTTCATTTTGTTGCAGTCGGGAAACGTGGCTATTATAACTATATCCTTGCAAGATTCATGAGCATACGTCCATTAGTTGCTACCATCAAGTAATATAGCAAAGGGCTTTATCATATTTGAACACTTCTAAGGCACAGCTACAATCTTTAATATTTAAATATCTAATATCTAATATATAATCTAAATATTTTTTACTTAACTTTTATCAAATACTATATCTGTCCACAGACAAATGCTTGTTACCCTGTTTGAGAGAGGGCGCTGTTTTAGTTGCCGAGCTGACTGTGGCTAGTGGACTGATGCTATATTATGGTATTTAATTATGCGTATATTGTAAAGCGCCCTAGAAATGTCGTTGACGTGTAATGGCGCTCCATTAAGTTGGCCTGTTTACATTGCATTACATTACATTGCATTACCTTACGGTAACAACGGTAACGCCATATCGTAGTACGATTAATAAGTACTGTTCAAATAATCACGTAATCGATCATTATAATCATTTAATTTGGTGACGTCAGTAGTTATTCGATCTTCAACTAACAACAATAATTATTATTGATCGACAATCTAGAGATTTAATTCTGCTTGATTATCAACCTTAACTTGTGCTTGATGTTCACACAGACGGTCAGTTCTACTAACCAAGAAACGCCGCTGCCTCAACATGGACAGAGGCTTCAACTTTACCAGCTTGCTGTCAAGCCCTACCGAGGAGCTATTGCAGAGCGTTGGGCCCTCTGCCGATCCTTGGATCCAGCGCTTCGTCGCGGCGATCATCCACGTCCGCAAGTGTCGCACCGTGAACTGCCTGCTGCTGTCCTGCGCGAAGATGAAGCAAATGATGACGCACTATCAGCACTGTCAACTGACAACTGTCGGGTGTGCAAGCTGATGCTGGTACTGTGGGGGTGCCATGAGGTGCGATAGGATGACACCTCGTATCGTGCAGGACTGGATGGCTTCGGATGTAGGATGTGATTCGCTGCGGGGCCACGGCGAGTAGTTCGGATGTTGCGACAGACCGCGGTTCCCGCAGCAGCGAACATTGACCCAAAATCGCACGCGAATACTGTACGCCAAACTGAAAAACGCTCAGATTGGCAGCAATGTATCGTACAGATTTAACGTCCATTTCGACGTCAACTGGCGACATCGGGGACTTGTGGGCGCCTCCCACGCAGGGACCGCCGGGTGTAAACTAACGGACGCTGTGAAAAACAACTTTTTCAATTCTGCTGCATAAGCGCTAAAAACTAGGCAATAATCAAATCACAATAATGATTGTTAATGCGAAAAGTTATGCTCCGTTTACGTCTACCTTCATCTTACGAACAAGTGGCTTGGTATGAATATTTCCTTATTGTTTGGATGATTGTATTAAATCAGCATAAAATAACTGGATGTTGCTTTGTAGAATGGACCAAATTCGGTGCACAATAAGTGCACTGCACATGTATATTTATTGGCAGGACGTGGCATTATGACTTCGTAGCATACAATTTGACAACCCTCAGCAATCGGAGATCGTTTTAGTCATTAGTTTTTGATGGGACTAAATAATCATTAATATTCATAGAACAATGTAGCAAATTCCGTTTGAGTTCAACGAGTGCAAACTCTTCGCTATATGTATGAGTAGTAGTGTTTAGAATAGATTTGAACACGAAACTGCTATTCGGAATCTGCTAATTAGCTAAGTCAGAGCTAATCGACAGAATTAGGCTGCAGGTCTCACACAGGCTATATACAGGGTGCGTCATAAGTCATCATCCATTTTTATAAATTAATAACTTTTTCAATTTTTAATGTATTTAAATAAACTCAACAGTGAATTAAAGCAGAGATGTAGGAGTTTTTTTTACAGATGGTTGCGTAATTTTAAATTTGGTCTAGGCGCATTCAATACGCTACGCCGTGCGCATGCCTGGAAATGAGCTGATTCATTTAAAGTATACGCTGCGCGCGCTGCTGAAATGCATCTTGTGACGTAACGACACGTCATCCACGCGCAGCTATCAATAATTATCAACAACCAAAAGTAAAAACATTATTTTTACTTTTGGTTGTTGATAATTATTGATAGCTGCTCGTGGATGTATTATAATAATTATCCATTTGTATATATACGAGTTTAAATATCGAATCGGTGAATATTTTTGTTGCTAGAAAACTTTCTGACAAATGTATAGGGATTGTCATCATCAAAATGTATGTAGAATAATTGTGAGAATATGCTGGATCAACGATTGAAGCTTGTTTGTCCAGAAGCGAATGTAGAGCGACATACATTTATATTCTCGAAATATCAGTAATATATGTAGGTATAGATGGCATAATGCTAATTGTTAAAGCGTGTAAAATGTGTATAGTGTAAAAATATTTGTAAGGCTAATGAGAATTTATACCAACTTGCTATTGTTTTTTGCTATTCTCATCACTGCTACAAATTTTCTGCAAATTGTATTTTTTTAAATTTTGCATTGAACTCCTAAGTTACATTGCATTGAATTTATTCCAGTGTTGCCCAAAAGCTCACTCATCCAACCCTCTATTATAGAATTCGCCTACCATCCACTCCAAAAAACACATAAAATACTACTCAGTCTCTGTGCAAACAATGTTCAAGAGTTCTCGTCCAAGCGAGACGAACTTCCACATTGATGAGTTCATCCCTCATCTTAATCGAATCATTAGGAATACAAAATTTCTATATTCACATTCACTAATTAATCATTGTAAATTATTATCTAGAACTGTAACGACATTAACGACAAAGAACAGAGACGAGTCTCATGAGATGCCTCTTTATTGATAGCTATTCTAGCGATAAACTATTATTGATTATATCGGTTTCATATTGCTTAACAATATAGCATAAAGAGATTGCATAAAACTGCATATTTCATATTTTATTTTATTTCACATTTCATTGCATTAAGTCCCAATTGGCCAGATACTAAGTTCGAGTTTTGTCAATTTTGAAAAAAAGGATGTTCACATCATTCAAAATTCAAAATTTATCGCGCCAACTTCTCAGCTACATAGTTTTAGCACAGCTACAACATCCGTTTATTACTGGGTATAACAATCACGGATGTATTTAGAAAATATGTTTCGGTGGTGGACTTTGTGTCAAATTATAGTTAGGCTATGATGGGATTCTGAATGTGTCGACGCACACAGCTGATGCAAATGATGTTGCGGATCATTATAGTAACATGCTCTGCATAATCTGCATTAGCCTGCATTGCTTGTACACTCTCTAGAGCATTGGCATCCGAAAGAGTAGCAATACCAATTGGGAGATTTTGAAGTGACAGTTATGGTATTATGATTCATGAAACAGCTAATGTGATTGTGGGGGATACGGTTCCGGATGGGGCTGTAAGGAGATTTTTTGTATTGCTGTGGCGACGAACAAACGCGCTTAGACAGCTCCCCTCAAATTTTCGCCATTGATTCGTGTTGGAGT
>JAQGBK010000138.1:0-10083 GCA_034698505.1 Stercutus niveus
TCGTGGACAATTTTGATTGAAAAAATATATATGTTGTCGGCGTCCTATATTATCAAGTTTTATATTGCTGAATAGCTATGTTTATTATTTAATAGAATTGTACCTGCACAAATTTCAGACCTCTAGCTCCCATACAAAAAATGTTGTGCAAGAAACTATTGACGGTCTTCCGCAGAACCTCGGGTAAGCCTGGCACCGATGGTTTAACATTGCTACGCATCCCTGATAAAACGTAAGTCAATTAAAAATATTACATATTTCATTAAAACTTGAGATAGATCTCAAGACACCATTGCATCGCGCCACAACATGCACAGATTTGACAACAAAACTGTGAACAAACATGAAGGAATATTTCAGCAGAACGGAGCACGCACACATAGGCGGCGGCAAAGTAGCTCCTACGATAGATTTGTTCGAGAGAAACATTTTTAGGATGCATTCACTTGAAGCACTGACAAACTAAGTTTCTAGATTTATCACCATTGACTCACCAATAGAAACATTTGGAGTACAATAACGGCCACAGCGGTTGCGCTAAGCAACTGACAATTACATTCAAAGACAATTACATTCAAAATTTTCTGAAGCGTCGAATAGCCGGTTATGCCGCTTATATTTGTAACAGCCAATGTACACATGAGTGAGGAAGATGCGTGTAGAGTCGAGCTTATAAAAGTTTATAAATCGAACGTTTTTGATGAAAATGTTCATGATTCACTCGCGACATAGACGCTAGCCTTGTAGTGTGGACATATGTGGTTACATCCGTGAGTCGTATACTGTGCAGCCTGTGTTGTCCACGGTTTTAAATCGGCAGATCAGTAACCGGGAAATGAAACCGTGCGGGTAGTGAAATGGTATATTTAGGTTTACATTCGATCGTAATCTTTTAGAGATGAATTTGGAGTATGAATCGACAAAGTACGAACAAAAAAATGTTTGAAAAAACATTACAGATCGTCAACCAAAAACCGTCAAATTTAAACGCAGCCAAATCGTCTAAAAGCTGAAACCGACCAATTAAGACGAAGCTAAAATATAGTGTTTTACACTTATACATCAGTATTATATCTGTTATTTTAAACTCGAAATCTTTTAGAAATGCACTCGACACAAGCTTTTAGTATCTAAAAAATAGACACTGCACGTCACTTGAGACACCAAATAGAACAGACTTCAAGTTGAAGCTGAAAGTCACTTCTAAAAGTGTTCCAGGTCAATACGACAAGGAATGCATGTCCAACAATTCTTTAAAACTGTGTCCTCTTAGTTTAAAAATTGAAAACAACTGTGAAAAAAGGCAGCCCCAGCAGCAAAGCTAGCTTACTTTTTATGCGTTTTAATTTATATGTTTAATTTATGCGTTTAAGAAAGAAGCTAGTTTAATTCCGTCGGACCATGAATCCATGATTTAGTGCAGAAGACTAGTTTAGAGGTCAAATTGCGATATAAATTATTACAAATTATTTAAAATGGTTATGCAAAATAAATGTAGATAGTAAATGCTACACAATACACATCCAGAGAAATGGAAAGTATATATCAAAGCCAGCTAGTAATGTTGATTTGGCTGCATGGTCAATTAATTTAACAACACTTTCAATTAATTATTATTAGGAAAACAACAAATGATTTTAATCATTCACTCGCCTGTTCGTGAAGTTTGTTACAAGTTAAAAAGTCAGCCACCTCCTTGGAACACCGTGCTTGATCAAAGTCGTATTTCTTTAGACAGACCAACATTAGAGACATCTCTTGTAAGCAGACTTGCTCTGCAAACAGAAAATGCAATTAACCATTTAACTGAAAGTAAATTAAAAGTAAATTACACATGTGACATGGCCCACAACATATCACGCAGTGCTCAGCAAGACTTGTCTATTATCTAGAACATTAAATTGTATAAATAATGTTTCACAATAACACATTATATTTGTGATAGCGTTGGTTTCAGATTTAACCGAAAACTGAACCGACGTCAGAAAAAACCAAACCGACCTTTTTTTAAAAACCGATCGATTTTAGACTTTATTTCTTTTACTTTTTGGGCATACAAATGCATTACCTGCAGGTAATCTGGGTACCCGCCAGTGCGTCTAACAAGTTTATACAACTTTTTAACAGATTTAGGGTTGTACACCAAAAAAAATTCCCCCCTAAAAAAAATTGTTCCAATTTTATTTTTATTTTTTTCGTAATCATTACCGGCGGGTAAATCGGGTACGCGCCAGCGCATCTAACAAGTTTCCCTCACCAATTTTAGCTTCCTTCACCAATCTGAAATTGTACGCCCCAAAAAAAAAATTATTTTAAACCGAAACCACGGTTTCGGGCGCCGAAAAACCGAAAAACGAACCAACTCTCCAATTTTTAAACCGACCATCACTACTTCATAACAAGCAACCAGAAAGCGTTAAAGAATTAAAACCAGTATCAACGACTGAATACATACATTTCCATCATTTAAATCAACGAGCAAAGTATTTAAAATTCATAATAGTTTAAACTTGCCTAATAAGTATGCGTGAAACTTGCAACATTTAGCAAAAATATTGAAAAACTATATATTTGAAAGAATATTTAATAGGCGGATTCATAGGTTCATGAGGACAATTATCCTTCTTATAATCATTATTTACGTCAACGATGCCATCATATTACTGTATACACAATTTCTACATAAAACCAATTCTTAGCAACACGAACTTTATTCACTCTAATCTTACTTAAAATCAACTCAATCAATATGTATTAGTGTAAATCTAGTTCTAAAACGATCACAGATCCCACCTGTAAACCGATACACAATACCGATAAACCGATACACGATACCACCTATCGACTGATACACAAGGTTAAGCCTATTATAGAGCCTGCCATAATTACCTGCTCAGAAGGGGTTAGGATTTGTTTGTTTATTGTTATTTCTTTTGATTACCATTACTCGTTTTGAATACAGTGCTGCCGTTTGCCCTATGATGTTTAATATTATATTTAGAAGCAAACTGTTCAGCACAACCCTTCAAAGTGATGCCATGAAATAAATGATTCATCCCAAAAATTCATAGACGGACAATGTTGAGATTATTCTTTTTAGCACTTTTGGATGTAAAAGTATTAAAGCTTCAATAATCAGCTATTTATTTTCCGAAATAGTCTGTGGTGGATATACTTAATCATCGGACAACAACGACATAGATGATCTCCAATCTAGTGGTCCTTCAAGCGAGGAATATGCGCGCAATGTGTGCACTCAGCTCCGCTGCCCCATTGGCATGGAACGAGCTCCCTAGCCACATCGCGATTGCACTACGCTTTCAACTTTCAAAAATCAGCTGAAAACGTTTCATTTCAGAAACTAGTGTTGCTGAGATGACCGACTTTTTGGCTGACGGACTGTGTTATCAGATTTTCAGTCGCGCCCGCCGCCCATGAATCTGCAATTTTCTGAGAAATTTGGCGGGATATAAATTATGTTTACTACTACTATTACTATTACCGATGGTGTAATAGTTATTTAGCAGTTGCGTGCGAGTATTCTTCATTAGGCGAGATCATAAAATCACCATAAATGGCCTTTACCTAACCCTTCTTCAATTGACCACTTCGGTCCAACCTATAAATATTACTCAGGTTTTTACTTCTAGTGTTTCGTGTCACTGTCTACGAACTGTTGAGAAAGAGATCTCAAAACAAAGCTTTACATCTTACCACTACAAGTAACTGCGAGTCCTAGTCAAATGCAATCAGCACTAGGACATTGAGAGATGGAAAAACCTAATGCCGACTGTTGAAGATGACTAGAAGCCGTTTTGGGTAAAGCTTTTACTTGTAGATCAGAGTTCAGGCATGAAATTTTCTAAAGTTCCTGCCACGTGACAAAATTCATCTTAAGGGTTTGCATTCCTTTAAATATTGATGAGCATCGTCTAATATTGCTACAGTCCCCAACGAACCCCGGTGAAAAAAAAAAGTCAAGCAGGGTTAACAAAAGACTCCATTTATGTTAAACTATTACTCATACGGATTTAATTGAATGGATCGCGACTTAATTTGACCAAATTTGCATACCCTATAGTAATTATTCACACAATTAGTGTGAAACAAAACTAGCCTACCGAGAAATATTAAATGAATGGCAATAACTCAGAATGACAGCACCCCTTATTCAATCTTGTGTGTTGCAAAAGGAATGGTAAAAATGATTAGGAACGACCATATATATTGGATACACATTTTTAATGTGACTGATGCCCAGATCATGGTCACTACTGGAAATGTGTATAATGCAACCAATAAATGACATTATATATTGAACTGCCTAGTGCCCACATCGTGAAAACCACATGATGCGGCTCGATGATTAAACAAAGAGGCATACTATACATACGCTTTGAAGGGCCCATGTTCAAGGGCTAAACCTCACAGAGCTTTTAACATACTATTTTCACACATTACGAGATTTTTACACATTATTCTCATCATCCAATGCTGTCCACCATGTATACACTGAAAATCGCTATAAATAATTCCTGCATTTCAGTACTCAATAAACCAACCACAGCGTCAGTTTCACTACGAAGCAATATTGTGCTAAGTACTGGTCACCACGCTATATATCACTTTGTGCTAGATGTGTGTGACCTGCACTGGAGGGAAGGAACTCACGTTGGAAACATCTACACTATCAACATCATCATCCTCTTCATCATCATCATCGTCATCATCGGTTTCTTCATCGTCGTAATCATCATCAGGAATAGCCGACCGGTCGATAAAATCTTCGTGCTGTAGCATATGGTCCGACAATGGCGTCGTTGGCATGTCTTCGTCAGGTTCGGTAAAGTAAAGAACGACCTGAACGAACAACAAAAAAGTTACGATAACTTTAATAAAACATTTGATAGCTGGAGAGACTTCACAAAAACTGTCAATTTTCCACTCCTTATCATGATATTCATAAACTTACACACTGTAAGTTTTGAGACCATCATGATAGAACTTGCATCATGATAAGCCATGATCATGATAAGCCATGATCATGATCAGCCATGAAAACTATTATACACTGCAAATTCTAAGACCATCAAGAAAAGACATGAAAACTTCACTTTTCTTAAAAGTCTGTTAAGAAAAGTCTGTTCACTACATAATACATTAAGCAATTCACACTTTAATACTTAAAACTTCCAACTACACATCTTTTCACAAATGGAGCTTCATTCAGAAGCGCCATTGATCAATATCATGATCTTCTATTTAGCTAATTGAATTAGGCCATCAGAGATGAGCGGTTTCCACTCAGTAGCTGACAGTTAGCAACTACAACCATTTAGCAAGGTATTTAAAAATAGTTCTTTAAATTTTCCATGCGTTAAATGTATTAATAGCTAAGTTTTTGTCAATTCGGCACGTTCGAAACAGCAGCTAAGACTCTTACCTCATTGCAATGAAATTGTTGACTCGCATCAGCCGTGGCCCGAGTTGAAAGCACCAATAATAGGCAGACGCGCGTTTTTATTGGCCCGAGTTAATAACACAAATAATAGGCATACACACGCGCAAATAGAGATGCAATAAGAGAGTGAATAACAGAGGCATAGTGAAAATGATAATAAAGATTAGCACCAGACAATGTTATTGTTTAAGGTGTCTACAACGGCATTGTATGAAGACTTTTATCCAGGGCCTATGTTATCATTCCCTGGCAATTTTGTTTGCTTTTAGAACAGTTCTTGAACAACTTTGTCATGCAAATAACTTGAGCATTATTATTAATATTATTATTATTAGAACATAATGACAACAGCAATACCCAATCCATGATGAGCTAATAATGATGACTACAACAAATTCTGGATAACATTATGGCACCAGCCAAATTTCTATTTTTTAAAATTAAAATTCTACTGCTGATCAAGCCTCTAATTACAGCATTGTTATAAATAATGCCAGGCAACACTGTACCTGAAAGTTTGGTTTGTAGATCTTATTGCGCTTGTCCTTGTCAACCTTATCCAGATCATCCTTGTACAACGTCAACGTGTAGAATTCCTGTCTCTCGCCAGACGACAGATCACCCGCATTCATTGGAGACCCTTCAAAAGCCAAGGCCCCTCCCCTTACCGACGAAGCTCCGCCCACTGGTGCGGAAGCACCAATCACAGCGCCCGATGCACCACCGCTTAAAATCCCACCCAAAGATGCGGGAGCACTGTTACCTGAAGCCAAAGCACCTGAAGGCCTAGTTTCCCAAATAGACGACGTCAAACCCTCAATGGAAGCTTCACCGCCAGGAATAGATTGGCCACCGTCGGTTGGCATTCCTACAACGCCCGACCGCTGGCTGCCTACCGACGCGTACCCGTCATACGCCGATGGGTCAACGGGGTCGATCGAGTCAAACTCAACTGTCCTATACATGCCCGTGACATCCGCAGCCGACACGTCGTGGGTGCTCGCGTGTCGCGGAGAATACGATGTCGTCGGCGACAGCGGCCGATCGACTGACATCTGGTGTCGCAGGAGCTGCTGCTGAGCCAGGCCGACGGTTTGTCGGCCGCGATCTGCCACACCGCTCGGTGCCAGGTAAGGCGAAAGGCAAAAGTTTGCGTCGTTTTCAACCCTCGGCCGTAGAGTGGCCGATGAATTGGCTTTACTCGGCGACAAAGTTACAGTACTTGGCAAATTGCCCGTACGCTCGTAATCTGTCCTAGACAACGCCTCACCGGATGCTGCAGTGGGCGCAGCCTCCGTTTTGTTACGCTGACTAATGGATGATGCCGCAGGCATCTTGTTTTGTGGGCTAACGGAAGATGACATCTTGTTTTGAGAGCAAGCAGATGATGACGTGTTGCTTTGCGGGCTAAGAGAGGAAGCCATCTGGCTGTGTGGGCTACCAGAGGATGCCTTCTGGCTCTGTGGACTAAGAGAGGATGCCATCTGGCTCTCTGAACTGCCAGAAGATGCCATATTGCTCACAGGACTCAGAGAAGATGACATCATGCTTTGCGTGCTGGCAGAGGATGACGCATTGCTCTGAGGACTCAACGACGTCTTGTTCTGCGGGCTCAACGACGATGACAGGTTGTTCTGCGGGCTAACAGAGGTCGCCATCTTGTTATGAGGATTCATCGAAAACGCCATCTTGCCATGAGGGCTCGCCAAATAAGCATGCGCAGCCTGGGTGATGGGAATGCTGCTTCGATCATTAGCTGGGGTGGGCCGTCTCGTCCACTGTGATCGGTCGACGTCCCGAAATTCACCGATTTTCATCTTAGCAGCGTCAAACCTCACGTCGTGCTGGCCACTGACACTGAAGCTGTTGTGTAGCAGGTTGCCCCGTGCACTGTTCTTTTGAGTGCGCACGCTCCCTCCGGCCTGTAATGCGTCTAATCCCATGCGCGCCGTTCCAACAGGCGCCCCCACGCCGCTGCCGTCGCGTGCGTGATTATACGCTGGCGCGTTTGGCACCGCGGCACTACAATGAAACGAATGCACCGGTAGGCCAGTCGCACTGTTCTGAGTCGCGTGCGTGCCGCCTGACGCGCAACTATTCGACGCTTGCGCGCTCGCATGCGCATTGCTACATGCATTCGCTTGCGTGCTCACAGCGGCGTTATTGTTCGCGCCGCCACTGTTCTGGCAAGCGGACGCGCCGCCAGACGAGACGTTTCTGTTCGCAAAGTGTGACGCTCGCGCGGAATCGAGAAACCCCGCATCCTCCTCGGCTCGGATGAAGTATGTGTTGAACCAGAAGTGGAACATCTTGTCCTGTAAAGTGAAACATTTAATCATCAAGAAAGGCTACCATTAGTTATGCGAAGGTTTGAAAATTTAAGACTCGGTTTGGTTTTCGGTTTTTTTAGCGCCTGAAACCACGGTTTCAGTTTTTTTACTTTTTGTCTCAAAATGTTGCTAAATAATAAATGCATGCATTCATTCTAATGATGTGGCAGTTACTAAAGCTTTGGTTACGTGAGCTTCGGTTCGGTTTTCTGTTATTTAGCCCCCGAAACAGATGTTTAGGTTTCGGTTTAATTTTTTTTATTTTTTTACAAATTTTCAAATTGCATGGCAGTTATCACTTCTGATATATGTTTTTCTCGATCTATTTAAGAATTTTTGAAACTTCTGTGCAACTTAAAAACTTTTTTTTAAATTTTGCAATCGTTTTTTTTGTTTGATTCGGTTCGGTTTTTTCTAACATCGGTTGGTTAACCGCCGCGGTCGGTTAACCGCGGCATCACTAATTAACATAGCGAGGGTACTAGGGTAGTGGGTACCCGTATTACTCACGAGTGAAACGTTGTAAAATGTCACGATTTCGAAAAAAATACGAAAAAAATATATCAATATTTTAATATGTTTAACAAATTACACATACATGAACCTGGCTGTCAACTTATTGTACGTATCTAAAAGAGTGTCGAATCTACTATAATCCTAAATCTACTTGATGTTTTGATCTAATATTACAATTTACTAATAAATAGTTTTAAAAATTGACACAGAAACTACTATAAAATTAGAAAATGTAAAACAACTTATTTACGTCCTCCTAGGAGGTAAATAATTATTTTAAATTCTTTAAAAATTCGTTACCTCTTAGAATAAACATGGCAGTCATCTTATTCAGTAAAAAAAAAATTTAGTATACTGGTAGCAATTTTTTTAATTTTTTGTACACCGGCCCGCTGAACAGCTACCTGGTAACCCATTCAAATCACTATTATACATCAAAAGTAAACCTTTGTGAGTCTATTTGGCTTGTGATAGAACTCAATCATGACGTCGCCGCAGAGCATGATGGGACTGTCGAGGATCATGTCGACAGTCAGGTGGTTGCGCGTCACCTTGTCGTACACATCCGACTGAAAGTGCATCGCGGTCGGATGTCGTATGATGAAGAACGGCGCTACACCAAACATTCAAACAAATATAAGCGGCATGAACATTTTCAAGCCAGTGGCGTCAGCTTGCTGTAACTTCATCGGTCACTGAATGCAAAATAATTAACCACCGGTAGCATACACAACATAAAGAATTAGAAACCCAACTAGTAATTAATAATTATTTAATTAGCAAAATAATTTATTATAAACCTGGTAGTATTGTCAATGTTGAGATATTTTTGTATAAATTGTTACTGCTTGTAGTGGATTTAATTTAAAACCATACCGTCCATTTCCTATAAAAAAATGAAAGCATTCAAAATGTAATCTTCTTTTTTTAACTAGTTGGGGATCTACAATAAAATCCACAACAACAAAATTTTATTAAAGTGTACGCAAGAAAGTACCACATTTTATATTTCAATTCATTCATGTTTACATCTAACCATATCGATGTGAATATTGTATTGTTCCATGAAGTAGATACATTCAATGCATAAATGTCAGCAATTCAATCAATGAATAAAGGAATTAATGAATAATTTCAATGAATAAAGGAAAGGGAAGAGAAGGAAAGATTTACCACATGTTCCGTTGTTGTATGCTGGAACTGTCTCGAATCTGATCGCCCAGAAGAGAAGAGGCCTCGGTACGTAAGGCGCTCGGCTCGACACCAGCTGACCGTAGTAGTCTATATAGCGTCGTTGGCTTGGAATTGTGACTCCCTGCAACACAGCAATAAATATCTGCATACAGAATTTATATCTGTGATTCTGTTTACAGAATATATACTACAGTAGTAGTAGTATTTAGTAGCTGACTAGCCATAAATTAGCTGTAGAATGTAAAAACATTAAAACAATGACACAAAATGATTAATCCAAAGTATCGTATCGATTTAACGTCCATTTTTTCGTCGACTGGTGACATCGTGGACGCAAAGTAGTAGTATAAAAATTCATCTATATTGTTGATAATACTATATATATATAGTATATATATATTGTTGTTAATAACCCCCCCGCAAGTTCTGACCTGCACCTCAGTGTCATGGAGGGGTGTCAACGCTCCGTGGTGAGCGGCTAATGTAGACGGTGGCAAGGAGAGGGGACTCCAGGTAAAAAACTCCCTTGAGGAAGGCAATGGGAAACCACCTCGAGTAGTGTCCCAAGAACAATGGCAGCAA
>JAQGBK010000139.1:0-10073 GCA_034698505.1 Stercutus niveus
ATTGTCCTGTAGTCGCTGCATTCTGTGGCATTCACTTTCTTTGGTACTGGTATCATTACTGTCTTTGTGAATTCCTCTCAGGCCACACTCCTTGTCTATACATTTGTTGACACAGCTCTATCAGTTCTCTCATTGCTATTCCACAAACTCTTCCAAAACTCTGCTGGTATCCCATCCACTCACTCTGCTTTATTCTTTTTCATACCCACTACCGCTGATAGAATCTCACTGTCTAGCAGGTCAGGTCCTCTATCATCTAGTTCAACCACCACCTCATCATCCAACACCATGTCTAACCTGCTTGGCTTGCCGTTCTTATCATACAACTCTTTCATATACTCCTTCCATCTGCTTTTCATTTCTTCTGGTTCTGACAGCAGTTTTCCGCTTTTATCATTTATCATGCTAATACTAAAGAATCTTTCCTGCTTTGGCCTGTAATCTGCTTCACTTTGGCATACATCAGGTCTGACCTCTCCTTTCTGTCCATCTCTTCTAGTTCGTCACATTCATCCTTCCACCATCTCTCTCTTGCACTATCCGTTTCTCTCCTCAACTCTGCACAAATTTCTCTGTGCATCCTAAAATAAAATATACATTATTTAATAAAAAAATATGAGCATGTTTGTCATTTAATGTGTCATTGTGTCAATGTGTTTGTCATTGTTTACTTGTAAAAATCATAAATACCTGTACTTTGATCGCCAGTTTCTTTGGAAGTTGCTTTATGGCCATGTCGAAGATAAAGGTCATTGACAAATGTGTTCTGTTGTTGTGTGCCATTATCAAATAATGTTTGTTTTCCTCCTACAAGTGCACTGTTCCCTAAACTACCGCAGCAATTCCCGAAACCTTCATTCGTTGTTTTTATGTTGGAGCGAGACTGGACCATCCTGACCTTAGTGTCGATAGTGTTACTGAAGTTCATGCTTTCCTCGTTGTTTGTAGCACTACTTGCAATAAACTGTATTAGGTTATGTGTCAGAGAGTTCGCAGGACAGATAGGATCTATATTCGCTGCAGGCACTGTTGTGACTATAGCCTGAACTTCCGGAGAAGACGAATTATCAATAGAAGACAATATTAAAGTGTCTGTGATCTGAGACAATGCGTTGGTTCTGCATGCATGAGGTGACAAGTATGGTGTAGACTGAATGGGAACTTGCACACCAGCAGATGTATTTGGTTCAGTAGCCGATGCTTTCTTTGTCCTCGTCCATGCAGAACCTGCAAACGGTGGCCCCTCGTTAATAGATCGAAATGATGCCCTATTTCCTTGTCTTATTGGCTGAGAGACCGTTCCATATTGAATGCTTCTTATATCTGTTTTTTTTGATAGCAGCAGCTTTGTGTTATTGATATTTTTCTTTGTGCCGGGTGTAACTTGCACCAATACACTCGCGATAAGTTTTGTATTATTATTTTTTTTGTAATCGTGCTGGATAAAATGTTTTGCGCGGTACGATATTGAGAATTCTTGTTGTTGCATTGCGACAATGATGTACCATGCAAATAATTTTGTCGGTGCCTAAATGTCGCAATATCCGGTAATTGGCCAACCATTAGCAACGGTCAATTTGACCAATTGGTCTATTTAAACTTGACCTATGCCGTATGGCAGGAGGTCACATAGACCGCTGCTTATGATTGATCAAATACCGGATGTTGAGTCATTTTGGTGGGAAAAGAAGCAAGTAATACTGCTGCCCCTACCGACAAAATTATTTAGAACGGTACCTCATTACGAACCATCATTAGGCTTACGTCAGTGCTATATAATTTCCAACATCCTATTTTACTTTTCAACCTCAGCATTTCGCATTAAGTCTTATACTTGCCACGCTGCTGAATATTACAACTGCAGAGCCGTATAGTCAAAAGGCACTGAACTCCTATACGGTAGATGCGATTAGGGGTTGACTCTCTGGGGTCCGATACGATTATGGACTAGAGACCGGGCTACCGACCGAGCCGGCTGCTGGCTTCTGGACGCCGAATCGACGGTAAAATCCCTGGATGTAGGTGAAGACGCACTTCCAGTCAGGATTCTTCATTCGGACCATGTCCTCCACGTCCAGCAGTGGCGCAATGTCAGCCTCCTTTCTGTTGAAAGTAACATTACAATCTTGTAGTGTCACAAAATGTCGACCCACTAGGCCTATTGTACATTTCACAGTTGATCCTCCTCCTCCTTGAACGCATAGGCATCAATGGCCGTAGCGAACGCACCCCAACTGTTAGATTGGGGTTTATTTTTCCCTGATTGGGTTTGGATATTGTTTACTCCTTAGGTGAATTCCGCCTCGGAAAGGAAGTAAAATGCTTGATGCGTGGTTGAAAATCAGTGGTGTAAAGGGTTGGTTCAACGAAGGCAATAGTTGCATCGCGTATGCGGTGTGTTGGCCAGAGCCTGGCCTACCTAATAAGTACATCAGAGCCAGTGCCTGCTGTTGTCAAAAAGACCCACGCCCACTAATCCGTGTTTCCTGGGAAGCAGACGTGTAATCAAGTGCACATACCACTACTACTAATGATATAATCAGGTTGGGGTTTGTTGTATGCCTGATGTATTCACTCTCCTTGGTACAGCGGAGACATGATGGCTTTGCCAGGGCCGTTTGCGTCGTCTTAAAGCCAGACGGCTTTATCGGATATCTTTCTGCTTGTGTTTGGCTGATGGCTTGCCTGTGTTAAAAGGACGCCCCCGATGCCATCATTAGACAATGAAACGGACGATAGCCCATTACTCTAAAAAGATATATTAGTCTTATTTTAGTGCAGGAAATACATTTCATGCTTGGCAAGCTTTTTGTGAATCACGACTGAATACTCCTACAGTGTAACTGCAAAATTATCGATTTAGACAAGGGGGTGCCCCATACAAGAACGATGTTGAAATGGTGGAATAACACAAAAAAATGCCTCGATATCAAAATTTATAATGCTCATTCATAATTTATAATATTATAATTATAATAATTATTTAATTTATAATAACTTGTTTTGTTAGAAACAAGTTATAGACTATTAGTTATTACCTTGGATTGAATATACACACAATATATTCTGTATTCAATTCATCGCTTAAAACTCTTTTGTGTCCAACATAGCTTATTTTAATACCCGACTGACTTTCTACAATGACGTTATTTTTTGACGGATTCATATTTCACTGGTGCGTCTAGTTATTGATATCACTTCTCACTTGACCCTTCCAACGTCCATGGGGCGTCCCCGACATTGTCAGTCGGCAACTTTTTTCAACAGAAAGGAGGCGGACAACTTACTCTGCTACTTTGAAGGCGAGCGTAAAGTTGCCTCGTCGGTTCTTGGGGTTGAGTTTAGCGTAGTCGAACGTATTGGGGCAGAAGTGATGGATGAGGGCGCAGAACGCCATGCCGTCAGACCAGCTGCTGGAGAAGTTTGTTATGTTGACGTGCTGCACCAATAGAAACAAACGGTAGACAACTTGAAAAGTTAGAAGAGCTGACGTGCTACACAAATAGAAACATAATGTAAACAACTGGAGAAGTTTGTAATTTTGACGAGCTCTGCATATAGAAACAAACGGTAAACAACTTGAAAAGTGTGTCGTGTTGACGTGCTACGGAAATAGAAACGAACGATAAACAATAGCCACGACGAATAACGCAATCGTAGGAATGGAATCCCGGGGAGAAGAAAGTAAAGATAACAAAGTGAAGAAACATGTGGGCCTTATGTTACCTGAGCACTGTTGTTCATGAACCGTCATCGACCACACGGGCGCGCTTTTCTCTGCTGTTGGATGATCTGGCCGGGGTATTGTTGTTATATTTACTGGCTATTGTTTGATTCTTTTTCATTGTTTACAGTTTACTCATCAATATTATGTGTGTTCTGTTCATCAGTGCCTTAAGCCTGCTATACGTTGCATTTATTTTACACATGTATTTTAAACAGGACATGTTCAGATCTACAAAAGAGTTGCTGACCGACGCATGCTGGCAGGGATATTTCCATACCCCTAACGTTCTTTTAACTCCAATTTAATTTTAACACACCCCAGTCAAAATATTCTGCAACCCCCTTTAGGAAAGAATAGTGCCTGGACGCTATTCACGACCGTCCATGCACGCATTAAGCCTTTAAGAAGTTATTTTACCACTAAGTTCAAATTTCTCAAAATATTTATCTAATCCTGTCTCCCCCATCGTCACCATGCCCCCAATTTCATAAATTCCTAAAAGTAAGCCTGCATCATGCATAGACTTTTTAACAACGACAACATGTAAATAACCTGATATCACAAAACTCAAATTGATGCTAAATAAATCTAAGAGTTTTACTAGTTGTATCTTTGCGAGTTCATAACCATAATAATGTTGGTAGGTCTTGGCGCAAGCCTCTATAGGGATTATTATTGTTTCTCCTTTTAGATTAACCGTGGTTCTTCGTTTGGATCAAATTTGTAAATTTTACAATGCATTTATTGTCATCTGAAGTAATAAAGATACATACACAACACCTCTCAGTTCCACAACAGTTTACAAGAAATATTGAAAAGTGCCATTGGAGAAACCGATCTTAACGATGAACGAATGAAAAGGCAACATCATGTTTACACAGATCACGGACCTGATTTCACGCTCGGGCTAGGCCTATGCGTTTTTAGACCAGGAAAATAGTTCCGTGAAGACCTATATTATACCGTAGTAAGTGCAAGGCTGATCCCTGATGAGTACAGCATGCGCGGATCGGTTAATGGTTCAAATATGCAGCGCGCCGGAGTATCCTCTGCTCCTTGCATGGACCCTATTCCGCCGCCTGGCTAGCGCTATGAGCCACTAGTGCTCGCTAGATATCCGCCCTGGATCCCAGCAATGACGTCACTATCTAACTGCCGCCTCAAGAATGCAATAGTCTGTAGAGTGGAACGCCGTTCCTATCACTTTGTTTGCCGAGCACTGCCATTGCATTTTGAATGAATAGATGAAAAATGGTTAGTTTCTAGCACTGACAAACCGCATGCATGTGATAAAATGTATTGCTACTATAAACACTACTACTAACAACAATGCTGTTACTATAAAACACATTGCATTAATGATATGTACAGTATAGCATTTATATAGCAAATACATTATTTTTCAGATATATCTTGACCAGACTTCACTTCTGTGCTCATTTTCTAGCATCGCTTAGAATATTTTAGTTTGGTTTCTTACATTAGATTCCAAATAAATGGTGAATAAAATGGTATATAATACATAACAATAATGAGTTTAACGCCCGTTACGTTGTCTGATGACGACTTTGGGGGAGTCATACACGTAATGCCTAATATTATAACAGAAATAAATGCTGTGGGGGGGGATATGTAACATGCAGCATACACCATGGTCCATTATTATGGACCACATTTTCAAAATAACTTTCTCAAATTAACATGGCTATACAAGCATCTAGTTTTTAACACTTTGAGCAGTATCATGAATTTTGCTCAATTAGTCATATTTATGTGCATTCATTGAGGAAGGCAACGGGAAACCACCTCAAGTAGCTTCCCAAGAAATGTTGGCAGCTGCCAAATGGCAGATGCCACGGACCTGTCTAACGGCAGAACACTACCAAGTCAAGTGTATTTAATTAGTATGTGTAATAACTAATTAGTATTAATTAATAATGTGTAGTAATTAGTTAAGTACTGTGTTTGCAACGTTTTAGCTGCTTTGCTCACGCTGATTGTGACATCGTTAGGCTAATGTAGTCAAAATGTGTACTGTTAGGTCTAATTTAATTTTTGTATTTTGTAATTGATGTATCGTTTTGATCCGCCAAAAATTGACAAATAAAGATATGTGATAAAAATAATTATTGTCTCCATGTTTTCTTGATTTACTCAGGTCACCGGAAAGATTTACCAAAATGAACCCTTCCCCAACGACGCCCTCCCCCTCCTCTAACAACCCCTGTTGGCCGGCGGATTCCGATTGCCAATATTCTTACAACATCGCAGCAATAAATTCTCCACCAGTTTCGACCGCTCCGACTATTTCCAAGTCTACTATACTTTCGCCGACCACAAAATCTACGCCATATCAACCGCTCAGTCGTATCGCCACTGCTCAGCTCAGTCCGTCAAGCAACCGGCAACGGACAACTACTTCACGGCGAGAACCGTTTACATCCACGCTCATTCCGGAGACTTCATATCAGTTACAAAGTATGACAATTCGACCTTCGATATTCTTATCAACATTCAACATTTCGTGGTATAATTTCCGAACCATTGCCACCACTGTGCGTGCCGCAACAACCGGCGAGGGCAAAACCGCCGCAATGGTGTCTAAAACTCACGTGGCTGTGATGCATCCAGAGCGCACTCCGTTGGCGTGGTGGCACCCAACCATGACGCCGCAAAAACCGACGCGCCAGCTGGAAGCCAGGGTGCGAAGCACCGAATCAGGCGGGGTGCCTGATTGGGGCGCTGCGGCATCGAGCGACTCGCATCGCCTTAATATCACCCTTGCCATCTGTATTCTTGCCATGACGCTCACGGGGCTGCTCGCCCTGGTCTGGTTGGCTTGCCGGCGATGTCGCGCTACCCAGAGGGGTGCCCTGGACGCTGTCAAGGGTGGGGTGGATATCCGCGGGGGTGGACCCGAGCGAGCAAGGATTTACGCCTGTGAGGTAGCGAGCGATAGAAAAGTGTCTGAACTAGACAGTCTGCTGCACGATATGCGGCCGGCTGATACGTACCAAGCGGCGCAACCACAGCGCAAAAAAGACACGAGGGAGTGGTATGTCTAGGACGGGGTGATTCGCAATGCATGCGGGAAATGGAACCCCCGTATATGCTCGCAGTGGATGTGGTGACCCTCACGGCTTTTCGCTTAGAAATAGACTTTTACTAAATATTATAAACCCGTCCAATCACCATACATCACCACTTAATCAAATTACAACAACGTATAAGAAAAGTTAATTATTATTAATAACCCTTTACATGACGGTATGTTCATGTCTTTAAAGCTCATTTATATACCGTTGAAAATTCCACTGAATTCCAATTCGACAGTTTAAGAGTTAAAACAAATGAGTACCTCAGTGAGTCGGTACGACGTTTATGCAAGCTTTTTCTTCATCAGTTCTGAAATGCTAAGGATTGGCTTGAAGGGTTGATTTGTAGCTTGTTGTTGACTTGACCAAAATGATTTTCTAATGGCAATTGTGGTCTAGAATCACATCTATACATAATCAAACGCTGATTCATGACTAAATAAAACAAGCTCCTGAAGATAATTTTTAAAATATTAATTCCAAATGACAAGTTTAAACATACAAATGGACTAAAATCATTACGCTTAAATGACAGACGTTGGAACTTGGAACGTGTGATGTCTTAACTGTGCAACTGTTATACATTTATAGACTTTACAAGATTTTCTACTAGTTTATGAATTATCGGTACTAGAAATTAGTGACTTTAAACTAGTGTTGCGTAAACTTACGAAACGAACTGGCATGAGAGGAACTATTTTTCACTGATGACTAGATTAGCCGACAAGAAGAAATGCTGAATTTCACCAATCCAAAAGTTTGAACAGACAAGAAAAAGGCACTTAAAACATGAATGAAAAAGATTTTTTCAACTAATACATCCACTTATTTGATGTAGAATAATTACACATTTGTAACAACGGTACCGATATTTACCAATGATGAATGATGATTTTATAGTACCCAACACTTTTAGGTACCAATAAAACATGAAATTACAATAATAATGTTGATCCTATTGCCCATTTAGATGTCTAGCTGTGCCATAGGGGAAGTAGGTAGAAAATGTAAACACCTTGCTCAAGGGTGTATGAAGTGACTGTACGTCCACAACGCTTCTTCTCCACAAGCTCTGTTTAACGTCTTACTGCAGTCGGAAGATGCATAATTTTACATGCAATTATTTTTGCAAGAAACAAATTACTGATCAGCTTTCACCAGGTTTGAAACTTGAACGGCAAATTGCCGAGCGAAGTTGATGCTGCTAAGCTATATATATCTATGTAATAAATACAACATACATAACAGAGACATATATAACGGAGACGTATATAACGGAGACGTATATAACGGAGACGTATATAACGGAGACATATATAACAGAGACATATATAACAGAGACATAAATAATGGAGACATATGTAACAGAGACATATATAACGGAGACATATATAACGGAGACAGACTGTAAAACACAGCAGAATATGGAATGTACTGCGGCGATCAAAAAAAAAAACTTTTACAAATGACTGTAAGCACCATTCGGGTTAGGTTTGTAATTTAAATACCTTTGCACTGATACCAGACTAAATAAACCTTTGCACTGATGCCAGACTAAAAAAAACTTTGTACTGAAGGCAGACTAAATAAACACTTTGTGAAATACAATACGCATGAATAGATCGCATACTTTTAAGATAGAAATTATTAACTTTTGACACGAAACTCCATTGGACAATAATTGAAAATACCATCGTAATATATCAAACGAGATGACATTTTGTCTCGACATTTAAGCAAATTGTGAAATTGTGAACATGGACAACTCCTTAGGGATCTTTTTTATCGCAAGACTTTGGAAGCTTCGTTCACATAAGGAAACTTTCCATTTGCTTCGAGATGTTGCCACGAAAGGTACATAAAAGAACAAAATAGTATTACACATGCCATTTTTATTAGCTTTACTTTGCAGAAAACGGTCAAATTGGACCAATAGTGGTCCAATTAATTTTAGTAGTTTTTGCCCGAAGGGCAGAAGGTCGGGCCATTTTTTCAATCGCTTCATGCAATTTTCACTGCCTATTCAATGGCGTACGTTCGATGACGCACTTTTGTCCTACATAATTTTGACTGGGTTCAGATATATCAGTACTGGGTTCAGATACATCAGATACTGGGTTCAGATATATCAGATACTGGGTTCAGATACATCAGATACTGGGTTCAGATATATCAGATACTGGGTTCAGATATATCTGAACCCAGTCAAAAGTGTGCAGGACAAAAAATGTATTACTACATGTATTAATTAACGTGCTACTAAAATGTATGCCACTGATTTCTGTAGCAAAAGGCCGTTTAAACTTTATACACAAGCGATACTGGCATAAATCACCAAATAGTCAATGAACCCCAATGCACAGCAAATATATTGAATTGGACGGAACACAATCAGTGCCAATTAAGTCAAGAGAAAGCGATAATGTCCGCTAAAGTATCCGTGTGAGAGGAAATGTAACGGAAAACTATGATTCCATCAATGAAAACTAAATCAAAGAGAAACTATCAAAAACAATGAAACAAAAATCACAAACTTTTGGAAAAATTATGTGGATTTTCTGTCTCACATACTTGAAAATGTTATTGTACTTTGTAAAAGGGGAGCAAAACTTAAATAACATTGAAATTGAAAATAAGCTAAAACATTCTTTATCACTGACCGCGATAAAGAAATTGTTAGCAAATATATCGCAGCTTATCGCTCAATGAAATACAGCTGAACAGTAGTGATTTGATCAAATACACGGGTACCCCCCTGGGCGTGCCGGTGTTACTGGATAGTAGGTACCGAAAAACAAAGTTAGTAGTAGTAGTAGTAGTAGTAGTAGTATGTGCCCTTGATTGCACACCTGCTTCCCAGGAAACACGGATTAGGGGCATGGATCTTTATGACAACAGCAGGCACTGGCTCCGATCTACTTATTAGGTAGTCCAGGCTCTGACCAGCACACCGCATACGCGATGCAAATGTTGCCTTCGTTGAACCAACCCTTGACACCACTGATGTCCAACCGCACAGCAAACATCTCACTTCCCTTCTGAGGCGCAATTCACCTTAAGTTACTACATGGACATGGTAGTGCTCTGCCGTTAGACAGGTCCGGTTGCAACTGCCATTTGGCAGTTGGCGTCTTGCAAAGATACTTGAGGTGGTTTCCCGTTGCCTTCCTCAATGGTTTATTTTTGCGGAGTTTTCCTTCTCAATGACCACTACTGAAAAGTCAGTCAGTGGTGGGTTTCGAACCTGGGTC
>JAQGBK010000140.1:0-10072 GCA_034698505.1 Stercutus niveus
GAGCATCAACCAATCAATTTAACTAAAACTATTCTTAACCCTAACCCTATTGGTGGTCAATGGTGGTTGCTCCGAAATCTCCTCGGGTTCCAAGCCATTTTCAATCTGAAGTGCATGTCATTGGCGAATAAGCCAGCGGGAGTCATCCTCCTTGTATCTAGAGCAACACTATGTAGGCGATGTGCGTAGCCTACGGGCAGCAGTGCCTGTCTTAGCAGATATTGATACAGCAGCAGCAGGCAGTGCACCAGTGGCAGCAGCGACAGCAGCGCTGCACCAGTGGGAACTACAGAAGGGGTTGCAGCAGCCCCGGTTTTAGGCTGTAACAGAAGCCGCAGCAGCAACATTTTATTATCAACAGATGTCCTAGCAATAGAAGCAGCGGCAGTCACTGTGGTAAGCCTAGAAGCAGCTGCTGGCGCGATTTAGTACCCGTCAAACGCGCTCCTGGTGACGAATTTTTCGCCTATATCTGCTATTTCCGTGCAATAACGCACGCATAACAGTAAATCACATGCTCTACTGTAACAGCCATTACATTGCAGAACTGTGAGCGGCGCTGTGACTGTAGGCTAGTGCTTTAATGTGGATTTATTCTGAGCGCGCTTGTCGCCATATTAATAACTAGAAGCAGTGAGTACTAATATAGAATGCATCGTACGGATATGTTAGATAGAAGCATTATTTTTACCGTTATAGTCCGAGCGTCGGTCCATGTTAAAATTGTCGAAGCGTGTTTTATTGTATTAGTTTTTTTAGAGTGGTTTCTTATAGATTTTGAACTCCTGAATCCGAATCCGTTGAGTGCCAGAGTGTCACTCTTGGGCACGTTGAGTTATGACGTCATATCCAAGATGACCGCCGCGACTATATAAAATCTGGTGTAAGGAAGTTGTAGACATGGTGGAAACCTGTTTTTTTGTGTCTATTATAATGGTTTTTGGGCCGTGAGTCTAATGCAAATATCGAATAACTGATCAAAATATCGTATGACCACCAAAATCCAATATGGCTGCCATAATGGCAGCTTATGCATGTAATATTAATATCGTCCGTCCAATTTCACCTACAACAAAAATGTTGGTATCTATGGGTACGTTTTGGGGGACAAGAAATCCATTTCTGGAATGTGTATTAAAAAAATATAACATGGTCACCAGAATCCAATATGGCCGCCATAATTTTCCTGTCTTCACATTCAAGTAACAATTGCGTCGGTTATATTTCACCTGCAACTATGACATCGGCATCTATGGGTACGTTTTTGGATCCAGGAAACGGCTTTAGGAATCTGTTTTTCAAAATATACAAAATAGCCACCAGAATCCAATATGGCATGCATAACAATCCGCTATTTATATTCAAATGTCAATTGCGTCTGGCGCAGGCCTACTTCACCTACACATCTGATTTTGGTATATTGGTAATCTGGTACAGCCAATAATTATCTGGTTAAAGCCAATAATTAATTTTTGGTTTCTGCCTTGCTATAAGTATTCAATATATATAATATAAGTAACCAACATAAAAAATGGACATCGTAGTGGCCACAATTTAAGAAGACTTAAATTTTAGCAGACTTCGCATCAGGAAGACCTAGATAGTGAACATGCATATCAAAATTATCCTGCTAGTTTAATCAAATTATATAAGACATATAACGGTGTAGTTATCCCTAATGGTTTGCTAATTACCTCTGAGTATTCCGGGATCCAGAGGGTCTCCTATAGATCACTGAGCGACTCTTGTGGGTCTTCCAATAACCCTTGAGGATCTCCTAGTTAAGGAGGTCCTAGATTCCTATGATAGTCTCCTAAGGATGTTAAGGGTCACTTAAAGGTCTTCTAGAGACACCCGAGGTAATTTTCAGATTCATAATGCACTCCTCACATTCGATGTATTTATTCGAGGGTCTCCTAATTTTCCGCTGAACGTTTTTTGCCTAACTCCACAGGGTCTCACGGACCCCAGAGACTTTCAAGCAGACCCTCAACATACCACGATGGTTTCCTAGTTACTTCTCAGGATCTCCAGAAGTACCTGAAGGGTCTTCTTTGGGCCCATATGAGACTTCTGAAGGTCTAACCACCCCTGAGGGTCTTCTATAGGGGCTTCTAATGAACCCAGAGTTTCTCCTGGAGGTACTTGAAGACATACAAGGGTGTAGTTATCCCTGGTGGTCTGCTAATTACTTCTGAATATCTCCTAAAGATCCAGAGAGTCTCCTGTGGATCACTGAGCGACTCTTGTGGGTCTTCTAATAACCCTTGAGGATCTCCTAGTTTCCATTAAGAAGGTCCTAGATTCCTTTGATAGTCTCCTGGGAATGTCAAGGGTCACTTAAAGGTCTCCTAGAGACACCCGAGGTAATTTTAAGATTCATAATGCACTCCTTACATTCGATGTATTTCTTCGAGGGTCTCCTAATTTTCAGCTGAACGTTTTTTGCGGAATCCCACAGGGTCTCATGGACTCCAGAGATTTTCAAGCAGACCCTCAGCATACCACGATGATTTCCTTGTTACTTCTCAGAATCTCCAGAAGTACCTGAAGGATCTTCTTTGAGCCCATATGAGACCTCTGAAGGTCTAGCCACCCTGAGGGTCTTCTATTGAGGCTTCTAACGAACCCAGAGTTTCTCCTGGAGGTACCTGAAGGACCTTGGACGGTCAAAAATCTCTTTGTTCATGGGCCTTTGATGGTCTCAAAGAACCTCTTAGTTCGTGGGCCTTTGACGACCTCAAGGAAGCTTTTAATTCATGGGCCTTTGACAGTGGTAAAATCCTGTTTATGACACCTCTGGTCTCATGGAGACCTCTGGGTGATTCCTATATAGGGACTTCTAAAGGACCCATAAGATTCATTTCCTTGATGGTCTCTAAAAAACTATTAGGGGTTACTAGGAGATCCCCAAATATATCTATGAGACCATTATGGGTATGCTATGGATACATATTGGATCATATGAGTCTAATAGAGATCTTCAGTCACCCAGAGACACTCGGCAGTAAGTAGGAGACCTTTAAGGGTAAGAATGAGCCATCCAGGGTAATTAATTTGGAGACCCTCAGAAGTCCCAGAGTGGTGCCTAAGGGATCCTTAGAGGTCCTAAAGATGTGATCAAGGATCCTCCAGTGGTTTTAAAAATACATTCCGGAGTCCTTATTAGACCCTCAGAGATACCAAGGAGACCTTCAAGGTTAACTAGACCATCAGAGTCACATCTTCGTAAACAGGAGACCATCAGAAGCTCATAGGCAAAGACCAACAAGGGTCTGTTATTGGTCTGTCTGAAACCCTCCATTTTCTCTTTGAGCCCCTAAGGGGTTTCTCCAGGAGGAGATCCTCATGGAATGTAAGGAGACCATCAGGGGTCTCTTATTAGTCAGTAAGACAATCTTACGGATTTCCAGGATAGTACTGAACGTCCCTGTGATTTTTCTGGGTCCATAGGCGACCGTCAGGAATATCAGGATATAGGTCATGATTATTTACATTTTATTGAAACCAGAAAAAGCATATGTCCATAATCTAAGGCATATGGACATAACCTACTTTGCCAATAGAAAGACCATAATGGTGGCCATTTTGAATTTTGGTAGTCATATTGAATACATTTTGTAATTTGTAACACCGGCAGAGATGCCACAAATTGACTGATTGACTTAAATACGTACCCAGAACACACCAAAAGCATTGGTGCAGGTAATGTAGGATCGACACTATTTACATTAGAATGTTATATTTATGGTGGCCATATTGGATTCTGGAGGCCATGCTATATATTTTTGCAATCCAGAATCCAAAAATGGAATCATTGTCCCAAAAAATGTACCCTTAGATGCCAACATTATAGTTTTAGGTGAAGTCGAATTGACGCGCTGGACATTCGACATAATGGTCGGTTATGGATTTTGTAAATTAAGATTTCAGAAATAGATTCCATGTCCTCCCAAAAGTACCCTTAGATGCCAACATTATTGTTGTAGGTGAAATTTGACAGACACTATTAATAATACATGTACAAGTGGCCATTATGGCGACCATATTGGATTTTTGTGGTCGTAAAATATTTTGATCAGTTAGTTTATATTTTTATTAGACTCGCAGCCCCCAAAAACATAATATTAGACACCAAAATCAGGTTTCCACCATGTCTACAAGTCCTTGAATCAGATTTTAAATAGTTGCAGCGGCCATATTGGATATGACGTCATAACTCAAAATGCCCAAGAGTGCCACTCTGACACTCAACGGATTCGGATTCAGGAGCTCAAAATCTATAAGAAACAATTCTAAAAAACTTGTTACAACAAAACAAGGCACACCTTCGAAATGCTCGGACAATTTCTAATATGCAAGTATTATTTTTATCTGCAGATCCCGAGTCGATGACCAGTTACTGTTAGACGCTGTTGTCAGAAGGAAAGTTTGTCTTCAACTGTCCCAATATCCATGATTTTTGAAGTTCATGCGGTAAGGAATGGCCGTTTTTTATTGTACGTCACGTCGTTTGTTTGAGCGACACAGAATTGGAAAGATTTGAAAAGAAGATCTCCGAGAACTCCTTGCAGTAGTCGAGCGTGTTTCAGCAGTGTCCAGGTTGTCGCAGCTAGTGCTTTCGGGAGGAGCAGAAAAATAACTGCGTCCGCTGCTCAATGTGCACAGAGAAAAAGGGGGCGGCGTTCGACTTCTGCTGGGAATGTCTGGGCAAATGGGCTGGTGCTGATTCGAAATGTGAAAATGCGAATTGTGATGCGATAGATAAAAGAAACGCCATTTTGGCTACATGCCCTGATAATGAAATAGAAGGCGAGTCATGCCCATTGATTCGTGCTTGTCCGCAATGCGGTTTGTTGATTGAGCACAAGGATAAATGCAAACACATGGACTGCACATGCGGTTATTCATTTTGTTTATTTTGCCTCAAACCAAAATCTGCAGAAAATAAATGGCAATGCAGAGCATACGGTAGGGATTGTAGCCCTGCGCCTCGACAAATCAGCCTTCTCACTGGCAGCTGAATATCAGGCCTGTACATTTGATCGCTGTCGACTTATGAACTTTGATATGTCGCAGCTAAAAACAAATCATCTTGGCCTCCAGTTAGTTACTGGCCATTATTCGAACTTAAATGTGAGATGGTTATTAATATTGTAATCTTAAGTTGTTGCAAGATAATTGGTTGGCCAATTACCCCCGCACCTCGAATCGTGTAATATTTTATTTTATACTAGATTTTAACGACATATTGGTGCGTAACACGTGCAACATACATACATAATGCATACACCGTACACGCACACACACATACATTTACATACATACACACAGTACATAATCGTGGATTCGTTATTTATGGACTGGCTATGGATTATACAAGACTTAGTAATTAATATGCTCTCTGATACATTTTGCCCTCAGAGCTTTTTTGCGTTGACACCATTGTAAGAATATACTTCCAATATGGCTTTTGCATATTTAGTCTTAAACGCTGCTTTAATTGTTTGTACAACTATGCCGATGTGCCTGGATTGATTGCTAAAGGCTACAGTGCGTCATTTGATGCTTGCTTATCATTACGGTCGTTGTTGTTGTGCCTATATTTTCATTTGAGGTATTTCTGAAATTTTGGTAAAATGTGATTTTCACTTGAAGAGTAACTAGTGAGACACATGAACATTTAAGAGCAAACTTCAACATTTTCCAAAATCGAGAATTGTGGGGGTGTAATATGGTGTACAGTAGATTCAGGTAATGTGGCAGAAAAATATGACCCTGCGACCCCCCCCCCCCCCACCCCGTTTGGAAATAGCAGGATGCATGTTCTAGCGTTAAATGTTAGACTTTGTGAATACGATAATTATTCTATGAAAGTTTGTGAATACGCAAGTAGGCCTAACGGTTCGAGCGAATGCTTAAACGCTAAATTCCTAACTCTAAATGCTATTTTAAACGCCATTCTATTAATTCGCTAAAATCTACGAAAGTACGAATTCGCAAGCAACGGTGTGTGTGAGTGCTTGCATATTGGCGAAATGCTAAGTTGCTTTTCAATTTACCATTTACCGACCGTGCCACTGTAACATCAGAGCTGAAGGATGAATTTACTGTAAACGTGTGAACTAATAATAGCTAGCTACTGTGAACATTATTTACTAGTCGTTTATTTAACACTTTAATCGTTAAACACTTTAGTCGTTTATTATTTAACACTCGAGCAACGCTACTTAACTTTGCTGTGGCATATAACCACAAGTTTTCTAATGTTTCTGTTGGCGTAGTTTTACGTTCATGCTTTGGGGGAAAATTGTGCGGTTTCGTTATGACTAGCACGGCACGTTTACGTACTAACGACAATGTGCGCCAAAATATTGTTCACCCGTTGGAGTGTTCGTATCAGTGTCTGGTATAATTATGTGATTGTGTATTAGTGCCTGGTATACCACCTGGTACACCAGTATAAACTACCTGATTTCTTAAGGACCAACGGCACACCTTTTATTTCGTTTTATTATTTAAAGTTAAAGTTGACAATAATAATTTTAAAGTTGACAATAAATTCAAGTTGACAATAATAAAACAGTCTCTCCATATCTGGGCCACCCTGTATTCCGAATTTCCGATAGTAATCCGGACAGGTGCCTGCATGGTTATTACTTATTAGCCTTATTATCGGCCGCCTGCGACATCTGTTAGATTATAAATACTTTATGAACGAGGAAACTTGCCTTAATATTGACAATGCGTGGTAATAATTAGTGGTGTTTTGTGTTCAGCTTCATCAATTTTGTCAACATATGGAAGATGGATCATCCAATTTATTCTGTATAGGCTTACTTCCATGATGTGCAGTTTTACGCTGTTACCGGTGGCATAGGATTCAGTAGTAGGCCTATTTATAATCAATGATTAAATGAATTATTATGACAAATTGCTGCCATATTTCATCAGTAGCACCATTTACAATGCTTGCCTCATTAATGCTAACGGCTGGGGATTGTCCTCATTTACCGGCCAGTGAAGAATTGCGTGGACTGTTGACATGATCAATACTATTCATTAAAACTACGCATGTTGCTACTGTATGTCTGATTATTCATATTATAAAAATAAATCTCTCTGAGCATATATAAAGTTAGCAAATTTCATGACAAAATTAACACCTTCGGAATTTAACTTAAGGCGGAATAATAAAAAGTTAACAACAGGTGTAAATAAATGAATTTAAACATGTTTTCCTTTATTTTTGGATCGTCATTTATGTATAATAGTGATATGCGTTGCTTTTTAATCGTATCAAGTTATGTTTTTGTACTAGCAATAATTTTAATTGTGCATTTGTCTCACCTTTCTGCGTGTTTATTGCTTCGGTATACAATAAAAAACAAGTCGAAACAAAACAATCAAATAAACAACATGATTGGTAAAAGAAGGTTAAATTTATACTCCAATATTTATGTCAAAAATAAACAACGACAAGAATAGTTACGGTTAATTATTTTAGTTGAAAACAATTTATATTATAACAGTCAAGACAGCCTCAAAATATGTCGATTATTACTGAAGTTCAGGAGAGCCAATCACGAACCATGCATGCAAATGAGCTGTTCGCTTTAAACATATATAAAAAAGCTAGTTTGTTGAGTTCATTTTCAATGAACGTTTATGTGTACTATCATTAAAATTTTGATGTAACGTCTCTTAATTGAGTCTCAATATACTGCACATTGTACAATGTACATGGTGTGCTATTAAAAAAGAGTCAATTTTAAAATGCTATAGCTTTTAAAAAACTATACCAATATGCAGTCAAACTGCATGAATATGCCAAAATGTTTGCAATTTTGTCAGAAATAAATAGTGCAAATTCAGAAATGTATTGTTTCATTGCAATTCATGTTCAGCAGGGTATGTTGAACATGGGCATGCAGCCCATATTTGGAGTCAACGAGACGATGCCTTGTTTAGGATTCATCCATTGTTTACGATAAAAACAATGTTTTTATTTTTTTTTCCAAAATGAGTGCCAGTGAAGAATGCTCCACGTTCTAGGGCTCTTTTTTATCCAAAACTATTTCAAAACACTTTTCGTAAACGATGACGAATTGTAAACAAAAAATTTTTTCGATGACCCAAATAAAATTATCTGGTACCACGGTGATAACCTGAATTTAAATAAAAGGTTTATTTACTATTTGATATTTTACCGTTTATTCTAAACGTGCCGGTAATTAATTATAGACATTTTACGTTATGGGTTTGATTGTATACTATAGATTGTTTAGTAAAAATTGTATCACTTTAAACTTGACCAGTTGTCATGACCCACCCTGTATGCGCCGCGATAAACGCCATGTATCTAGCATAACACCATCACATGCAGTGTACATACTCAGTTGGTAAACAGTGTCACGTGCTTTTGTGTATAGTTTATTATGAGCAATTCAATGCATAATCTTTTTGAATATTTTTTTTGAATTTTCAATGCTGAATGCTTTAAAGATTAAATTGCGATCATTATAATTATATTAGGCAAAAAGTGTCCATCGCAGGCGGTTATAAGAGATTTTATCAGCAGTCTAGGCCTATAGTACATAATATTCCATGAAAAGTAATGTTCTGTGAAGTTGAGAGGCTATTTTAAACTCGCTAAAAAATCTTAATCACAGTTGCGATGTTTGTAACTTTATCGGCAAATAAACGTACTGATCAAACGCAGGAATTATATTTTAGAAGAATTTCACTGACATTGTTGTAATGTAATTGATAATTTTTGATGATTTTTGATGATTTTTCTGATGATTTTTGCAGAGTTTTTGTGTTCTATAGGGTGGCCAGAGTCAATACACAGAGAGGTCGTGAACGATTTTGAATGCAAAAATAGATATGTTGTCGGATATGTTGTCCTACATTGTCAAGTTTTATATTAGCGAATAGCTATGTTTAATTAAATTATTGTTTCCAAATATTAGCATTGTAGTTTAAGTGTTAACAATTCTATTTTCGAAACCGTGAAGGGACCCAAATAACACTTTTGGAAAAATTTCTAATGATGTCACTTTTCAAGCGACGTCATTAGTAAAGTAACAAGAACTGTTTTAACGCTAGGCTAGGCTAATAAATATTTAATTAAATAATAAAAATTCATATATATTATTGTTTGTCCCTTATTTAGTTTCACATCACAAGTCACATATCAAGTGTCATCAGCGGGTTTCACTGATTTGAGTAGAAGACGCTGTAGAAAGTGTTTGCTGCCTCACTGGCCTGGCTCAACCGCTACGGCACAACATACCGTTATACGCAATGTTGTCTTGACATCAAGCAAATTAAACTCTTAAGTTTGTCTTAAGCAAATTAAATATACACAAGAGTTCAATGGCCGGAAAATATAAAATAGTCCGGATAGTAAAATTTCAAAAACATTTAGAGTATAGAGCCAGCATATTCCTGAAAACATGCATGTATTATAGTTTTGCGCCTCGAGGGTCAGAACTATAATACCTCGAGGCTCCGAGTATATGCTCAGAGTCTGAGGGTTCATTTGTATAATATATGAATAATCGGACATACAGTAGCAACATGCTTATTTTTGGTGAACAGAATTGATCATGTCAACAGTTCAAGCAATTCTTCACTGGCCGATGAATGAAGACAATCCCTAGCCGTTAACATTATTGAGGCAAGCATTGTCAATGGTGCTACTGATGAAATATAACAGCAATTTGTCATGACAATTCATTTAATCATTGATTCTAAATAGGCCTATTAATGTATCCTATACCACCGGTAACAGCGTAAAACAGCATATTATGGAAGTAAGCCTATACAAAATAAATCGGATGATCCATCTTCGCGATATGTTGACAAAATTGATGAAGCTGAACACAAAACACCTCTAATTACTACAAGTTATCAATATTAAGGCAAATTGCCTCGTTCTTAAAGTATTTTATAATCTAACAGATGTCGTAGGAGGCCGATACTAAGGCTCATAACCATGCAGGTCCCTGTCCGGATTACCATCAGAAATTCTGAATACTGGGTGGCCCAGATATGACGCGACTGT
>JAQGBK010000141.1:0-10042 GCA_034698505.1 Stercutus niveus
ACATTTTTAATATTCTTTAAACAGAACAATTATTGGACATTTTATTAATTAATTAATTAGGTAATTTATTAGGTTTTCTGGGTCCTGCAATGATATTTTAGGTCTTTAGGGTATTCTTGGCCAAATTGTTTCTCTGCAAAACAATGTTGCACAACTGTTCTGGTCTAATGTAGAAATTCTTTTTTTCTGAAATTATATAATTCACAAATGAATTTGTATATGGTCGAGTGACAATGGCCGATTGACAGTCAACATTTTTATATGGTACCGTTATGCTCAAAACTACTTTTAAAAACCATTTCACGTTGATCTAATTCACGTTTTGTCAATAAAAGTTGCGTACAATAATAAAACAAAAATCGGTGACACGGTCGAGTTTAATTCAAATCATATTCAAATACAAATGATTGTATAGCTGTTTACACAAAGCATTTCTGTAAACAGCTATACAATCATATAAACATGTTTCACAACGTTTCATATTAACACGTTCTTTTTAACTCGGTTCACATTTTGAGACACAAATGTCCAATTGACTTACAAGAATAATATTATAATAAACATTACAAGAATAATCACAAAATCACAGAATAAGAATTATTAGTTAAATAACATTATCTTTATCTTAATTGCACTGAACTTCAGCCTTTCAGCCTTTTCAGAACTATTCTTTCAGCCTTGCAAATCACTGAATAATTTACCCTTTTATAACATTAAATCATCATTAAATTGAATTTACTGAATTACAATTATTCTTTCAGCCTTGCAAACCAGAATAATTTACACTTTTTATAACATTGAATCAACATTACATTGAATTTGCAGAATTAAAATTAACGTATTGTAAAAACTGATACAAATAAACTTTTTTCCGGTACCTAAACAACAATACTGATTAGGGTAAACAGCAAATTCAACTACTATGTACTAAAAACACTGCTTTTAAAACGAACCCAAAGGAATTGATCAATAATACAAGTGGTCAGCCGCTGTGCGTTACTGTACCATTATTTTGCTAGAAATCCGAAATTGCTATGAACACACATGTTAGCAAACGTTAGTTTAAACAAAGCGTATTAGTCAAAAGCAGTACAGCTAATTCTCAGTCAAACAAGTATCTCATGATTTCAATTATTGATATGTAGGAATAACTTATGGATATTCACAAAGCTTTTTCGTGGACCCATTTTTCAAATCGCAAGAAAAAAATTGAATGAATGAATAATAAAATAAAACCAAAAAGGTTGAAAACAAGAATAAAATAGTCAAAATCACAATTTCCTCAGCTATTCAAAGATGCAACTTCATAGCTACAGATGAAAAACATGTAAGACAATAAAATCTACCATTCAAAAATAGCACTCAGTTGCTACAAAAAAGCTTCCAAATACCAATACTACAAATTGCACTTGAATGCTACATATGCCATTCTTGTTTGTTAGATCATTAAGTTTCACAACATCAATAGCAATTCGTGCAACCTTACTAACGAGACCCTATACTCTGCTGAAGCTCTTTGAACAGTTTTATTTTTTAAGTACTCCAGAATGCTCTCTAACTTTGTCTCCCTTAGTGGGGACATTTAGGCTATTCATTGACTAGTTGGAGCCTCAAGCTTAAGCAACGTTGTATTTTAACACAGATGAGCCCAAACTTAAGCAACAATGTATTTACATTTTACAGATGTGCGGTAACGGAAAGTTCCGTGCGAAACCAGCACATATGTGCATGGAACAATATATAGAGCTAAGCACTCTAGATTTGCACTGTCCAAGCCAAGCCATTAGAATGTGTGTATTGCAAAGCGAATCTCAATTTGCACAGCCATAATACTTTAAGCATCAATTTAGAGGATTTCACATATCCCAAAGGTCAACATCCAGGCGGCTGCGACTAGATACTCCAGCCATTGATTGTTCCCGTCATTCACTTCTTGATACGAATATAATTGTTTTACAATAGAGATTGTGGGCACAATGCAGAGCATTTCGCCTTGAACTGACATTTTCACCCTCGAGTTTTGGAACACTCTCCTTTGCAGGTTTAGCATCGCTCGACATGTTGAATTGATTCTCAAGCCGAACGAGCTTGTAGAATGTCTACGCGTGCAAACATTACTGTGATCCACATTCAAGATTTGGTCTGGGGGCATGACCTAGATTCCACCAATGGTCCGAAGGCATGACCTAGATACCAGCAATGGTCCCGAGGCATGACCTAGATACCACCAATGGAACGGAGGCATGACCGTATACTGCATCGGACGAAGAGAACATTCACGATCAGTTCTCGTAGTCAGTGGTTGTTCCACTAAAACTAAACTACACCAATAAATAATCAGAGATGAGCAGGGGCAGGATGTAGGCTATCGTCTTGTCTGGTCTAAGAGCTGCAGGAGGTCGCGATGTGAGCATGCCGTGGCGGCCTGCGCTGGGGTACAGCCCGAGTAGCTGACGAGACTCGTGTCAGCGCCGTGTATCAGCGGGATCCGCATCGCGTCAACGTCGTTGAGCTCGGCGGCGAAGTAGAGCGCCATCCATCCGTTCTTACCATCAGGGGCACTCACATCGGCCCCCGCACTGAGCAGCGAGCGAATGAGCGCAGTGCGACCGTGCTGGACCGCAAGATGCAGCGATGTTAAACCTGCAGCAGAGATTGTTCCAAAACAGCTAATACAAATTATTCACAAAATAAGATTCGATGTAGCAAAATAGTTAAAATTGTAAAAGGATTTGTAACGACTGGAATACATTACACGAAAATGCTGTAACGGCAGTAAGTGAATTCCTTCAAAAGAATATTGAATGGCTTGGCATTTTTCTAAAGTTTAGCAGCTGTACGTAGCCCTGACTATGGTTCTAGTAGGATAACTTACAGCCATAATTTAAATTAGCTTAAATTATGCATGATACAAATTTAGCAGTTAGCCATAGATTTTATCACACAATTAATTTTATCTGACTCGCTAGATGTCAGGTGTGCATTGATTCAGCTTTGCCACTACCATTTTTTTTTTAATATGTGGGAATATGCAACTTTTGTAATACAATGTTAGCTATTGTTAATCATGTAACCAGCTGTTTTCGTAATATTAATTTGCAATCAAGCCACGACCCATGTCAATGTATCCAGTGAGGTCCGGGTCCATACAATCACGCTAACAAATCAAAGGCAGTAACATAAATTTGTAAACAATACCCAGTGTAGTGGGCCAGAGTACAGCCATTATGCTGTATGAAGCCCCCTCTCCCCCCCTCAACTAAGAACAACTTAGTCATTCATAAACAGGCTAATAGCCAAGCCCATATAAATGTGAAAATGTCAACGACCGCAATGGAATGAATACACTGAACTGAAAACATGTTTACATAATACAAAAACTAATTGCCATAGATTTGGAAAGCTCATTTGTCAACCATGTGGTTAAAATTACACCTGACGTCAGAATTCATATCAGCATATTTGAGTGACATTCAGGCACATAGAGGAAAGACAGACTGTAACCCATGCATGACTTTCGTTTCAATTCTAAGGGTGTGTGACGCTTACGTCAATGCATTCAAGCATGAACAAAATATAAAGAAATGACCAAAATATGAAACGTCCAAACTACCAGTCGGTATAACAAGAATGCGGTGAAACGTCCATAAATCTCTTAACTAACTTAAAAACTCCCACTTTCTGGAATGCCATGTTAAAAAACGGACACTGAAAATATTTTGATCTAGATTACTAGTAGTTTGGTGAATGGGCAAAAGAGGCCTACAAATTCACAGTAATACTTGAAAATGGTATGGATTTATATGGTAAGGATTTATACAGGTTGGAATATTTAGCCGTAATCAGCCAAAAATAAATCATTGGTAAAAATGACGCCTTCTTGTGATTCAATATGGTTGGATTGCGTGTAGGGTGAGCAGATTGCTTTACTAGAATGTTGAAGGTCTCTGTTACACCCCTTGACTGTCTGTTAGCCAGAAGGGTTCAAAGGAGCAGAGATGCGCGTGGTGCAATGATTGTACACCACAAAACAACTGACCATAGACAACCGACAACAAACAAAAGAGTGACAACAAAAGACTGGTGACTACCAACCACAAGCCGTGGCCTTGCACCTTTGAGAACATACAACAATTGTCAACAACCTAATTACCAATATTCTGTGCCATCTGCGTCACGCCCATGTTAACTTACCACAGTTGTCGTTAACTTAGTGATACTGTCACTGACACAGCTAACGACAACTAACAATAGTTAGTTGTTAGACACGAATCAGTTCGAGTTACCACGAATCAGTTCGAATCAGTTCGAGTTCGAGTTGAATCAGTTCAGTTGTTAGACAACTAACAATAGTTAGTTGTCAATAATTTGTCGTAGTTTGGTTACAGGCCCATGATGTGGCCGTGGCCTGTTGTCTTGTTGTTACATTTTGGAGATCAAGCTCAATCGTAAGCCCGAGATTAAATGACAGCTGTTTGCCCCAGAGGTGCAAATTCCACTTTCAAATAAAGGAGGAATGCTCATGAGGAGGAATGTGATACACAATGGTCTCGATACATTAGTCAGCATTATTTCTATCAATTCCTATATTATTGATATCAAACCTCAAAAGTATGGATCACTATAAAAATTAAAAGTAAATTACCTTCATAATTCATGGCGTTGATATCGAGAGAATGCCTCTCGTTGTTCGGACTGGAGTTATCAAGGAGAAGTCGGAGGCAGTCCGCACTGTTGTAGCGGACAGCGAGATGGACGGCGTTATTGCCCTGCCGATCAGATAGACTGGTAGAAGCGTTCTCAGCCAACAGGCGTCTTGTAGCCTCGAACTGATTCGTGATGACTGCCAAGTGAAGAGCCGTCTGAAATATAGAGGGTGAAATTATTTTTAAAATTATTAACTAAAAAGTCCTACATTTTCTGAATATCTAATATGTATTTCCTTGTACTAATATAATGTTAACATAGGATTCATTACTATTTTGGTAATTTTGTTGCTTTCTCAAACGTTCATGATTTGGAATTGTGAAACAATAAATGACTTTATTTGTGCAATCCATTAAAATATTAATTGACGCTGTAGCAGTAACAACAACTTGATTGCAACAGGAAAGGAATACAACGTAATAAATTCTGTCCAGTTCATAATTTATTTTTGAATAAGCCAAGCTTTTTACATAGTTACAGTGGATATACAGACATATCGGATACTTTTTCAACCTATCTGTGATTTTTTGCAAGTCATTTTTTCTTGTTATTTAATGGTTTAAGACTGAAGTGATTCAACTTTTTGGTATGTCCTCAATGCATTCATAGTCGTAATGATGTCATAACCAGCCATCTAGATAGCATAGAAAACATCCTTAATAAATCACCGCATTGCAGGCTTGCTGATGATTAGCAAGAAATAATTTAAATATTTCGACTGGTAAACACACATTGCATCTTCATCGATGCGGTGAAAGAAACCAATTCTTTTTACTAAGAACTGGTGAGGCTTTTCATTCAAAAATTCTTTTTACTAAGAACTGGTGAGGCGTTTCATTCAAAAATGCTGGGCAATAGTCTAGTTCCAGCGACTCAGTCCCTTATCTTACAGGTTTGTTCAATGACATTGCAATTTTTATTCGAGAATTGTGGTGTGCATTGCGGCAAAAATTGTGCAGGCCAAAATTACTAATCATTGCAATGGTAATTATGATGACTCCATCGCTAGAATTTCAAACAATTTTAACATTGAATCACTGGCTAAACTCAGTAAACTGTAGACCTCAAATACGAAAGGTGGCATAAAAATAACCAAAAATTCTTAAGATTTTAAACTAATGATTTGTGGAAACATTAATTAATAGTCACTTGCACTAGACCGCTAATGTCACACACGAACATTTTTATTGGTGGATTTCGATGCGTGACGCTCGGCGAATGCAAGCAACATTATTGAAGAGCTCACCGGTCCAAAGCGGATGACGCTGTTTCGTTGAGCCGAGTTTAGCTGCTGAATTGTGTAATAACAATAGGAACGTCGTACATGTGTAAATCACGCAGTTATTTCGGCCTACATTCCGAAGCTCTGTGCAGTTACGTTACAGTGGCTATCCCTTATTTGCCTTTTCGGTAGACATTAGTCATGGATAAAAACATGCGGGATTATTTCTAATGGTGGATGTTACATGTCGTGATTAATTGGACACCTAATTTATGCGGCGATGGTTTAAGATACATTTGCGATTAGATGTAATCATACTTGAATAAACGTCGCGTATTCACTGGCAGTGTTACAGCAGTTGTTAGAAGATAATAATGAGCAAATGGAAATTGGTGAGGTTGTTGACACCAACTCCAAAATAATGACTCCAGTTGTAATTTGAACCAATGATTTAACAATGGGATTAATAACACAATTGAGAATCACAACACTCGCCTGGACACCTTATTTACCTGTTACGAATTAGCTTTATAAGTGTGCATTGCTAAACTTCAAGTAAGTACTGTATAGTGGTACAAGAGTCATCTTATTTCGACATTAATCGAATTTTCTGCACTGCATGGGCAATACACGTGATGATGAAGAAATGGTAGGCTACAAATATTACTATATAGTATAATTTATTGTAATGTGGCAAATGAAAATGGTACAAGTTTGAAGCTCAAACAAATCGGTCAATTTTTTCCAATCGGTCAATTTCTGGTCAATATGTCAATTTTTGGTCAATCGGGAAATTCTTACGGCTTGTTAGCTTACGACATACGCAGCGCTTAAAGTGTGGATGGACGGTCACGGACGGCGTTCAGGCACTTCTTTCCAAGACTTCACTTCTTGGGCCATCTAAGCCTAGTGTCCAAACACGTCCTTTTAGAAGTGACTGGACGCATAATTGGCATCCAGGTGTAACACAGGTACTTCTTTTTGTACACTTTAACCACTGAACATACGTTTGTGCTTTCATCTGCAATAAATATGATGAAATAGCGTTACATTTTGTAATGTAATACCTTTAACTAAGCAGCCTCTTGCTTATTTAAACTGCATGCAATGCTGTCACATCGTATAGAGTCATGGCCAGAAACATCACATCATTTTTTGACTTCCTGATCATAACTTTGCATTTATCCTATTGTGCGTAATTATATAATTATTTTTAGTTGAGATGAGTTGGACAATATCCAAGCAACTATTGAGGCAAATTGAACTTTCTATTTTTTGTCATTTACAGTCAATTTTAGTGAGAATATATTCAGTTTCAAACCTAGTGTTTTAACATAGTTTGGAGAGAATTTCTCTTACGGTTTACAGCCAGATTGTAGCTCTTGATCAAGAGGAATACTCCAATCGACAGATTGCTGAGAGGCTATCAGTGGTTCAGTCAACTGTTCTTCGTGTTTATTAATGCATTAATGCTTCTTCTTCGTGTTTATTAATGCTTCTTCATTTACAACCGTCCGAACTACCAAATTGCATTTAAATTGTATTCGGATTGAATTTCATATATTCAATTAGGAGCGTTAAGATTGTTTGAAAAATGCAAGTCAAAATTTTAAAAGTCCTTCAGCTTCAGGAGGTCGCGGCCCCTGCACTTCCGTTTTTCACACAAGCACTGCCGTTCACAAAATTTTTCAAGACTTCATCTCTCCCCACCAGAAAATCCTGGATCCGCGCCAGCATGGGGACGTCCCAATGCCGCCGGATCTACGACGAAACAAAAGTTAAATCGATACGATACATTAATGACGATGGTTGGGTTTAGGAACACAGATCCGAGGTAAAGGAGGGCTGTGGTCAAGAGAAAATTAACGTTAGTCGGCCTCACTCTGAAAAGCATGAAAAAACTTCGTGACTTCCTTCCCCCAGAGCCGTAGCAAGGGGTGGCGAGTGGACGTCTACCCGGAGTGGGTCGATCGAATAACATCAACATGGAAAGCCATGAACACTTTAAAACCCAGCCCTAGCCCTAACACTTAACCTTACCCTAACACTAACCACATGGGCGGTAGGCAGTAACGCAAATCAGCTACGAAAAGTGGAGGATGGTGAAAAACACGATGATTTGTAATTACTTTAAAGTGGTTAAAATGCTTTTTAATTGAAAAAAATGAGTGGTGTCACGTATCCCCCCACCCACTACGCGTCCCCCACAGTGATTTGCACCAATGGCGGTGGGGAAAGCGCCTCTAAAGGAGGGTTAGATTAGATTACGGTCAATCAGTGTAGCCTATACTGCGTAGGACCGTGAAAAATACAGCTATGGTGCTCCGGTCCCCTATAATTATTATAAATGAGAACTATTATTATTCGAGCCTTTCGAGGCTACGGTCAAACGGTGAGCGATGCTTGTTTGGTAGGCTACTCCGGTATTGTGGACTTTGGACACCGCCAGGCATAATCGCCAACACCACACAGTTCTGTACGTAAATAAGTGAGCGATTTGATATTCTCCTGCACAACCAATGACGACTTTAAAATTTTGTTAGAAGTTGTTTTAGTTAATTAGGGTTAGAGTTAGATTTTGTATTTGTGCGACCACATTACAGTCCTTCCAATCAAGGTTCAGGGTAATGTTATGATCAAATGCCAACAAGCCTCTAAATACTTTAACCTGGTCAATGGTTTCCATTGTGAAAGTATTTGATATTCAAATTAAAAGCGATCAAGCGGATTATGTTTTAGCACCGTTGGTCTATAGAACCTCACGGGCGTCCTATCTCTACTCAGCAATGCTTACCGATAAACAAAAAAACAACCTTGGCTGAGTAAATGAATACTTGCCAGTTGGTAACACGTCGAAGCAAAATAGAATAAAGTATCCGCCACAAATAGTTGTCACGCCAAGTTACTGACAAATTCTGTACTTTACAGGACAAATTTACGTACAAGTTTTAGGGTTATATTTTGATGTCAAACCTTCAAGGCTTATAAAGAAACAATGTGGTCCCCCGGGCCACTTGTGCAACTGTTCGAGCTCCTTAACAATGGCACTGACTATACAGTAGGTGTACTTGTTCAATAGTTGGTTATCGGCGCATACCTCTGTTTTAGAAATGCAGTCAAAATTTACAGGTTCCGGGAAATTGACAATGCTATGAGCTACGAAATTCGCTTGCCGTGAAACTATAAATATCTGCTGACAGCCGCGCTTCAATTAATAAATCCCGGCGTAAATGTCACCAACTTGTAGTAGTCCAGTGAATAAATAGGCCTAAAATATATTATTTCGTCGTTGTCTAAGTAATACCGGACATGTGTTTTTTTACAAATATTCAGGAAACACTAAATAGGAGATTTATCTGTTTCCTGCCCGGTATTGTTTCTATGCAATTTAATGTTTTAAAAGTTATTCAATTATAGGCCTAAACATTCATTTTTGATAAAACAAATTATGCAAATCGGACATATCTACGCCAGGTTACAGAATTTTAAAGATTTTTAAAAGTTTCGATTTGTTAACGTTTTTGTGTCTTTAAACAAAAACAAAAAGAACACAACGACCCCTCGACCGAATGTGGAAGAATTAAATTCATGTAGTGCGCTAGTCCTGGCACGACCATATCACTCGATTTGTTATGTTTTGTTCACTCGATTTGTTTTGTTCGAATAACAAAATAAAATAACTCGATTTGTTATTGAAATAACAAATCGAATAATTCAGTTATTATCCGTTATTCAACAACGCTGATTGTCTGCTAAATAGGCCTATTGACCTAGCTTTTTGAGTAGCATGGAAGAAGCATTGAATTGATGACTCGTCTGTAAAATCCCAGCACGATCAAAAGCAACACTCATACACACATACAGTACGTACACGCAGACTCACACATACGCAAACGTGCGCATGTGCACGCAAACGCGCGCATGTGCACACAAACGCGCGCATGTGCACGCACGCACGAATGCAAGCACGGATTATTATTTGATTATTGTTTGGTCGGGGCTGGCCTCCAGTCCGGAGCGCCCCCAGGCCCAGTCCGTAGAAAGAAGTAGAACAAGTACCGGAAATTAGAATTTCAAGACCAAGTAACAAGGAGTGTAAAATCCCGTGACCTA
>JAQGBK010000142.1:0-10030 GCA_034698505.1 Stercutus niveus
TGTTTTACATTGGAAATTATTAAAGTAATGCTTTGTGTCTAGGCACAGCTTAATTTCGAGCTATTTTTGAATGCAATTGGGACCTTTAGTCTCTTTTTGCAAATGGACATTATGTAATGTTGTTTTATGCTGTACTCTCTTTGTACAAAGAAATGATTTTAACAAAAAATTGTTTTTGAATGACTTTTTGATTTTTGTTTTTTATATGATTTTTTGAATGATTTAAAAAAAATTATTTTATTTAAAATCATTTATTTGCATAAATTGAATATAGCATAGATCTAAAACAACAGCACAAAATGTCGAGATGCAAAGGAAAACTAAAAGGGTCGCATTGGAACTTTTTGATTGATTTTTGCAAAAGTCCACTTTTGCAAAAGACTTGGCATTTTGTAGGCCTTCTGTTGCTTATGCTGTATTCTGTTGGTGCAAATAAATAATTTTCACAAAAATGGTCGCGCGGAGAGCAAACTTTCAACCATCATCGCTAAAAATAACCTAGTTATGAAATTCTGAGGATAGAAGGCGGATTGATTTGTTTACCCTGACGAATGACGTCAGAGATCGCAGAGCGCAGGTGGCGCAGGTTGTCACGGTACGGTCGGTAGTTCCGGTGAGGATGGAGTAGGTTCCGCTGTGAAATAAAATAATCAAATCAAATACAATTGAAATTTGTCATTGTGCAGAAATTGCAAACGTGGGGTAAATAATTCTGTATAAAATAGATAGATACCCTAACTTAAAAAGAATTGTTGCGTCATTTAGGCGCGCTTTTAGCGTAAGCGATACTGCAGCCCCTACCAAGAAAATTATTTGCAAGATTCTTCATTGCATAAACAAGTATAAACTCCTGATATATCTTGCATAATTGATTGTTGTAAGGAAATTACCTAGTGTTACTTTTAATTTGTGTATTACCCGGAATTACTTCATTCAATACAATAATAAAAATCTTGATTCTTGAAATAATTATTATAATATTCTACGCACCAATATAGCCACAAATTCCGCCAAACTAATACTGTAGAGTTATGCTTTGCCGGAATATCGGAGCGACTTCAGCCCGCTTATATTCACAATACTTTTTACAAATACCCGCCCATTTAGACCTGCATAGTCCCGCCTTCCTAATGGTACATACCTACTTCTATATCCCACTTACATAACCACGCCTATACTTACATGGCTCCACCTCCGCAGTGGGCAGCAGTGACGGCCTTGGTTCCACTGATGAGAGAAGCTCCGCACGAGTGAGAGTTGCTCACACGGAGTGACACCTGCCACTTGAAGTTGGCAATGTTGGCATTGCTGCCTCCAACTACCTTGGACTCGCCGTAGCACAAAGCTTCAAGCAAAATTGTACAGGCCATTAGTTTTTGTATTACGGTAAGTAGAAAAGATTGTGACACTTATTTGCTAATGTGTACACACTGTAAATATAAAAGCATAATGTTAGATTGATCAACGATACTTTTTTGTTAGGGAAACTAAGTTTCAGAGGTTATAACCCTCATGGACCTTTCGAAAGCTTTTGATAGCATTAAGCATTGATTGAATTGTGCTCATCAGAAATTCACTTAATAAATTAGCATTTATTTTAATGCATTTCACGGTCGATATAAGTTGACAACTGTTGAGTCCATTATTGACCTTTGGTAGATTTTTCATTGTATCATTTCATTTGTATTGCTGAGCTAGACTATGAGCGTTTTTCAGCTTTTTGTGGCAAAATAATCTGGGGGAAATGTAGTTGCGTGCAGGTAAGCGTCACTCTAAAGAATATAGCTTTCCTAGCATGCGCTCTTGTCAGCTAGACACAAAAGTAGAAGGACTACCGTCGGACATGAATGAAATAACGCATACAGCGGTATCGTCTTCGATTTTAAATTTCGCTTTTTCACGGACTTGTTAGATACTACATATGCATTACTTGAAGCCATATTTTATTCGTATTGTGAGCTGTTTGGTTGTTTGAAATAAAAAACATATTATTAGTAGTATTAAATAACAATGTTACCCTCTGCGGTACGATATTCCATCTGATTTCATATCAGTTAATTGTTTGTTGTAAAAGCTTTAAAATTTAAACAAAGGTGCCTGTAATTCAATTTTTAGGTTTGTTGACCAGAGTTAACAAAGCTTGGAGAAACCATGCGTTGTTGCGGAGCAGTTAGCCTACACTCTTATTCAAAGTGCTTATTCTGGATAATCAAGTCCCTGATGACACCGCTTTGAGTCAAAATGACTATACCTACAACAGTAATATAATAATAATGCTAATACGACTTTCAAAATTTCTTCTAGCTAACCTGGCAGAGCCAAACACAGAATCAGTAGAACCCTCATGATTGTAGTGTAGCTTACAGGAAAGAAAACTGACATTTGTGGAGTAGATCTGTGCCTATTTATAGTAGTCTCGTCCTGCTGTAGTGTTGATACGTGGGCCTGTCAACTTTGCTACAGGGCAAAATTTCTTATCACGTCATCTTACCGCTTTTGAAATAACGAACGAAACCGGCTGGTGGTCCAGGCCTATATCTCACAATTCTCACAGATACCTACAGAGTACAGATACAGACACAGACACTGACACAGGCAACGAAGCAGAAAAGCAGAGCGATAGTCAGAAATTATAAACAAAATAAAACATCGAATGACAGAGCAGGAGTGAGTGAAGAGAAAACAAATGAAATGCAAATGATATCAGAAAAACATTGAATCACAGCAATAAAAGTAAGATAATCCCATTGAAGAGATTAAGAATGAGCGTTCGTGGAATGTGTATGCAATAGCATACGTGTAGAAGGTCATATTTTCAATTAAGCGGTCTAAAATTTAATAATTAGAACAAAAACATGAAATTGTAACTAAATCAATATTGCCGCGTGACGTGGCTTCTGGATGTGGAAGGACAAAAAACTCTTATCAGTGGGTTGTGTTTGCCACCTGTAATGATCTGACCTCAGTAAATTCGACTTTGGCTTTTCCATCTACCTTCCTCTCTCTTCCGTCCTTGCCATCTCTTTCCTGCAGGTTGGGCTCAGGGTATGCTTGTGGCCTATAGAAACACACCCAGAGCCGTCTCTCGACGGCCGAATCTACTGCTACTATAATAGCAGTAGATTTCAGTAGGTACATTTTAAAATAGGCAAGACCATTACAATAATCTATATCTTTCGCCACATATAGTAATCGATCTGCATCATGTCTGTGAATAAAAACGGTCAGTTCTAATTCATTCGGACCATTGTTTCAGTTGTAGTGCAGCATAAGCTTACAGTGTGTTCTCTTCAGACTTCAACGCCTTCAATAATTATTGAAAATGCGAAATTTTAATCGTTAGAATCGTTAAAATTTCGCATTTTATTCATTTTTGTGTTTCAATGATAGTAGCCTGTTTAAATGGTTGTGTATCAACTATCATTTTGTCATCATGACAGCAACTGTCATTTTGCAGCTGCTAACTAAACAGGGAAGATACTAATATTTAGGTGGTTTCCCGTTGCCTTCCTCCTTATAGTACTCAGTTTAGCCTGCTGAGCTACAGGTAGCTACCCACAAATTAATGATCACACAGCGTATTGTGCGTAATGGGCGACTGTCATGGATTGATCTACCCGGCATTCGAATCCGCAACCTCGCGGTAGAGATCCCAGGCCAACGATCTTATTCACTCGGTCACCGCGCTTCGATAACTCTGTAAAAAGTGGCAAATATAAAGCTTTCATTTTAAAAATCTAACGTCATAGATAGTTTAAACAAACGCCTGATCTATTGGATCTCAAAGATTTTATATATTTTTGAGAAAGACTATTTGATTTAATTTTCGTTGCCTTTATGGGGCGGGATAATACGATTTTTTTTAGGTCATGCTAAGTGCAATTGAAACAAAAATATTTGTTTACATTTAAACATATATAGCCTAATATTGTATGAACAACAGATAGTAGCTGCACACTTATGCAGGTGTGAGGGAGTAATGCTTGTGGGAGTCTTTAACGATTAAGTATGATGAGATAAGAGTTTAGGCTGCAGTATTAGGAGGCCCAGGTAATCCGCATGCTGCAGCCGCTAGATAAAGTGAATTGTTACCGCGCTGATAATTTCGGGTACAAAAGCATAGGCTTTACTCCTCAACATCACATAAGTTTTCTGTGTTCTACCAAACTGCAAGCGAAACTACAGTCATGAGAGTCTTTATTTTTCTGTTTCTGGCTCTGCCTGGTGTGTATCACTATCCTCTGTCATTTTGCTCTTGTTTCCTTGAATCTGAGTTTGCGGCCTACATATTAATAGGCTCGTACGCTGTAACCTGCTAAGTATGATTACAGTAATACACAGATTATACAACAAGTTAATGAGCACACACTGCTACTAACTGTGTGTAACTTGCGGATTTTTAAAGTCTGCATTCGAATCTGAAGCCTTAAAGTTTCTATCACAGCACCTTATCAAATTGGCCACGGAGCATAGTCAATGTTAACTAGTGTTAACTGGTTGTCACCCGTGGAACTAGTTCTCGCCAGTAATAACTGATTACCGTAATTATTAGCGTAATTGTTTCTCGCCAGTTTTGTCTGATTGTCACTAGCTAACATTGCTGGTTACCAGTTAACAACTTACAGTAGCACTAGTGTGAGTTTGCTATCAAATGTGTTTTCAAGTTTGCCTGCTCTGATGAATATGTTGAACAACACCATTGCATAGTAATATAGGTGTAGTAACCTGTACGATGGTGTGATAAAGTAGAGCACAATAATATTACCAAATTATGAAGATAATTAGACGACAACAATTTATTGATCAATATTGTCAAACACTCCAGAAAGGTTAACAAGAATGACGCGACGTCGAAAACTAACTTTTTATCGCAAATCAACGTAAAACACACACACAACTCATGACGATGTTGAAGAAAATGAAATATTTGTAGAGCATTTGCCAATAGATTTGTCAGTTTAATGTGATAACAAATTATTAGGCTATGAAATTATATTAATTGTGTAGCTTTGTGCTAGGGTGAGTCCAAGGTGGTTGAAGGCAGCTATGCCAACATTCCCAACTTCAACTGGCAGCTGTCATTCCGTGTCAGCAACTCTCACTCGTGCGGAGCTTCTCTCATCATTGGAACCAAGGCTGTTACTGCTGCCCACTGCGGAGGCGGAGCCAAGTAAGTAGGCGTGGCCATGGACGTAGGCGGAGCTATTCAGGTCTATATCTAAGTATGCGAGAGTTATACACCGTGTGTCATAAAAACATGGCCCAACTTGATTTTTGTTCGAACATATTTTAAACATGGAATGTTTAAAGTAGTGTATTATCAAATTTGTATTATCAGCAAATTTGGTTTTATTTTATTCGTTTTTGCTAAATGTTATACTGTCGTATCGCTAAAAATCACAGTGTGGCTGCAGTATGAGAGCATTGGTTGTCGACGCTCAAATATTACTTTACACTCGCTCAAACAGTACGTTACAGTCGCTCAAATTCACATTACGTTAGCATAATTCTGTTGAATTTGGTTGTCGGGATTTGTAGGCTATATTAATTGTTTTGATAATATTAATTTGTGCAGTTATTTTAGCACGTGTGTGGCCCACTGAATTGAAACTGGTTGGCTAGAATGCTTATGGCCAACAGAATAGCGTTGCAGTACAAGAAGTCTCCGCAAGTCAGCCGACGAGTTATATACAACAGCAGAAGGTTTATAACACGTTGGCTGACGGCGTAAGCAAATGTGTGAACGGTATGAACAACGGCAGCTATCTTACGGGTACCAAATCGTTCGATGGCTCCACCTGGTGGTGGCCCAAGAGGAATCCTTCTATGCTTAGACTAGCTAATCAAAGATTTCATGTCAGTGGTGTGGCGTAGATCAGTTAAGCTAGATTTTTACTATTACTATATTTAATGCAATTAACCAACTATTTTTACAACTATTAGAGGTATGTTGACGATAGGAATAACACACTTTTTAAAAATGCAATCTTGTAACAAACCAAGCAGTTTTACATGCTGCTGCAGTTGTCCACTTGTACTACCGCAGCCATTACCAGCAGTCTCACGTTCAGTCATGTCTGTATTTTATTTAGAATCGTTATAATCTTGATAAATTGTAAATTAAACAACATTTCTATTTATTTTGTTTGACTATTTAAATCGTAGCGGAACCTACTCCATCCTCGCCGGAACCACCGACCGCACCACGACAACCTGCGGAACTTGCGCTCTGCGATCTCTGATGTCCTTCAACAGGGTAAAACAATTGTTATTCAAATTAACCTTCCTCCCTCTCGCTTCATCCTTCGATTTAGCGCTTTGGTTGAATCAGCTGATAGTTACAATTGAGTTTCAGTTCTAATGGAAAGGTAACTAACTGCTCGTGCTGCGTTGCGTTGCGCCAGCCCCATGGACAACTCAGCGGCATATTATCAGGTTGTGTTGGCTCTAAATTCACTGGTTGTTAGGTGATTTCACCTCCAATCGTGTAATCTATTAGCGATAGTAGATTTTAACGACCTATTGGTGCGTAACAAGTGCATCATACGTACATTAGGGTGGAGCTTAAATAAGTTTTTTTTATTTCTCTTTGAAATAGCAAGAATAAGTTGTGACTATGTATTGCTGTGTAAAAATTTCATGAATATTGAAATAGTTTTTATGCTCCTCAACGACTTTGAAGGTTCAATAAATTTTCTCGGCCAACGCGTAAATTTCGATTTGGGCCATTTTTGACATCAATATTTTTGAAACTAAGTAAGGTAGAAAGTTAATACTTTCAGGTTTCGTAGTCTTCTAGGAGCTGATTATAAAAACATATACCTCATTGTTGTGTGATTGAAGCTGACACATTTCTGAATTTTTGAAATGCAACAAAAGTCACATTTTTAACTCGGCCGAAGAATAAATTTGATTTTGAGCCATATTTCGGCATAGCTATTCTTGAAACTAAGTAAGATCATCATTGGTGCTCTGCCCGAAGGCAGGTCCATGGCAACCAACACCTCCTACTCTCCCGATCTTGTGCCCTTCTCTTCATACCTCCATACGTTTCTTTCTTATCTACATATAGTGCGTCTAGCATTCCGAAATGTGGTGCTCCTACTGTTCTTTGCTTTTTCATTCTTCCCTCTATGACCTTCCTCATCAATCCTTCCCCCCTCAATATGTGAACAATCCAATTCTTCTGTCGCCTCAGTATCGTATCGAGCAATGTCCTCTTTTCTCCTACCATCTTAAGTACGTCTTGCTGATCTTTGATTTATCTTGTTTTTCTTGTATTTTTTTGTAATATACTTTCGATACAATAAAAACGTTTCCAGTATAAATGAATTACTCAATTGATTTGCGATTTTTTATGTACTAACCGTAGACACCTTAATAGAAGGACCGAAGGCGACCGTGAATATATGATGGAACTTGGGTTCATTAAATCATGACATTAATTATTAAATTAAATTTATTTCCTTTCACAGATTGGATTAAAAAACCAAATGCTCAGGGATGGTTGGCTATGTCATGGGTTTGATTTTTTCATAGTGGCTGAAAATTTGAGTTCATTGAGTGCAGATTAACGCAAATTTATAATAGCCGCCAACGCATTTTACAAGTGCTGTAACTTCGAACCTAATTGTCCAATCGACGTCATTCCAATAAAAAACCCGAATAAAGCGATGACGCCCAATCACGTGGTACTATTAGTTTCCAGCCAAAATTATTGTAAGTCGTGAAACCAAGATGGCCGCCCTATGTTTTTGAATATCCATTTAAAACGACTTCTAGGCGTGATATCAGCAGGTTTTTGGTGTCCAGTAGCATGCTTTTTGCTAAGAAATTCAGTGCTGAGATAAGATTTGTGATAAAATTTAAATATGGCCGCCAAAGTCCAAAATGACTGACAATGCGTCATTAGTTTCACAGTAATGACGTCATGATTGGCAGCGATTTTGAACTTTGGCGGCCGCACTACGTTGTTATCACGAAGCTGATCTCAGCAACAAAACAACATGCTACTGAACACCAAAAACCTGCTGATATCACGCCTAGAAATCGTTTTATTGACATTCAAAATTTTAGGGCGGGCATCTTGGTTTCATGACTTTCAATCATTTTGGCAGGAAACTAATTATACCACGCGATTGGGCGTCATCGATTTATTCGGGTTTGCCATTGGAATGACGTCGATTGGACAATTGGGTACGAAGTTACAGCACTTGCAAAATGCGTTGGCGGTAATTTTGAATTCGAAGTAATCTGCACTCAGTGACCTCAAATTTTGAGCAGCTATGAAAACAATCAAACCCATGACAAAGTGAACCAACCCTGAAAAGTGGCGTTTTAATTCAATTTGTGAAAGGAAATAAATGAAATTTAATAATTAATGTCACGATTTAATGAGCCCAAGTTCCATTCTATATTCACGGTCGCCTACAGTCCTTCTTAATAAGGTGTCTTTGGTACTAGCTCAAGCGTCTTAAGGATATTGTCATGTTTTAATTGCTTGCCAAACAGGAGAAACAGTTTCACCTGAGACTTCCGATAAGTGATCGTAATGGGTTATATCGAGGGCTTTGTTCGAGGCAGGATTGACTGCCGTCCGAGCATTGCCCTGCTGCTGCCACTACTACTAACCATCTCAAGTCTGCCGTTTATCCAGGCGGAGGACGCTGGACCAACTGTCACACTCTTACCTTTTAGACTGACCGTCCAGGTCTGCACTATCATTGTATAGAATAATATTATGGCATACATAAATATACATAAATGCAAAGGTGGGTTTTAATGTCCGTTTTAAGGTATGTTGGCATTATCGGGTACATCGCGCGATTCAACACCTTGCTAAAGGGTGTACAAAGTGATCGGTATGGCCACAACGCCTCACTTCCCCAGCCCCGTTTAACATCCTATAGACTCTGGTGGGAAGACAGCGATAACGAAGGAGCCGAGAAATTACTGTAATCTCTAAAAACTACCGAGAACACACCGGGATTTGAACCCCGAAACTTGCGCTCTATCGTCAAGCATCTTACCACTAGACCATACAGGTGTCCTTTACAACTTGATATTCTATATATTTTGATGTAGGCTAGATTTATACTACAATTACTTCAATGACACTATTTTAGTTAACCAGAGAACAATTTTTTAGATTTGATAATATATTATTTAAATAATAATATATCTATTAAAGCTAAATAGCTATGAAATATGCTATAAGCAATTTATTGTATATGGGGCAGACCGCGGTCATTGGGAACGGATTATAATTCTGCTTGGGAACAGATTTGGATTAGAAACTTAGAATGAAATAATTCTAAATAATCTAACATGTACAGTAACTGTGATTGCTAGCGATGTTGTGACTCTTAGCAACATCTGGTATAATTTCTTCAATGTATTGTGTTAGTAATGTATTGATTGATATTTTAATAATTGCATTGCGGTTTGCATAAGTTGTAATAAACTTATCATTAATCCATTGTGTATTTTTAAATTATTGTGCTATTCACCATATTAAATTTGTTGCCAATGAAAATCAGTTTTCACCATGTTAATTTAATGGAAAATTCAAAATTTTACTAGCTTCGGTTAATACTGCTTGTTCCATTTTTATTCATATTTTTGTCAAGTTTGTTTAAAATGATCGTTTTTAGTTATTTTATTGAGCATTCATGCTTGTTGACTAGTTAACCTTAGAGATGACTACTTGTATCTTGGACTTATACTTCAATTTGTTGGTTAATCTTTGGCGGAAGCCTTGTCAGGGGTTTCTGTCTCTATGATTAACCATATTACTTCGTTTTGATCAAAATAGTAAACTCTATATTGTATTTTTATTGATACCTACTGAAGTAATAAATATATAAATGAGGATTTATAAATAAATGCTGCGAAATCTGCAGAAGTAATTGTCTAAAGTAAATCTAAGCGTGGCAGAGTTATTCCGCCGCCTACTCCTGGTATCGAAAGGGTTTCCTCGCTGTGTATATTTAATGTTACTGTTCAACAGACTCTCTCTCATTCAATGTTT
>JAQGBK010000143.1:0-10014 GCA_034698505.1 Stercutus niveus
AATGCTGGACGAACTATATGTGGATGAGAAAGAAACGTATGGAGGTATGAAGAAAAGGGCACAAGATCAAGAAAGATGGAGGTGTTGGTTGCCATGGACCTGCCTTCGGGCAGAGCACTAATGATGAGTGGATCATATCCAAAAAAATTAACAAAATGTACAGTAGTGTTATTATTAGTATGCATTATTCTGCCTGCTAATAAGGTCGATTTGTTTTATTTGTATGAAAAGTTAGTAAACTCTAAAAGCGCTGTGTAGCAGTTTAATTTTAAATTGCTACAGAGTTTTTGCTACTACAGAAATAAAAATGCATACAAATATAGTTCAATTATAATTACTTTTAGTTTTATCTGTAGTAATTGTTTGCAAAGGGTCGCATTTTTTATCCAGTCGGCCCACACCGACGTCCCGGCGCGCTGGTGCAACATACAATCCGCGCGTCGCAGACTAGAATCTGCGCTCTGCCCGAGCAGTATCCAATCCTCTGAGGCCTGTCGGCAGCAATTCTACAAATACAGTATCAAATAACCACGCAATGCGAGATTTCTCCCAAAGCTCCGGGTTTACCGTGTAACAAACGATTACAGTGCACGAGAAACGACTCGGTCTCTCAGCGTGGGACACGAGCCGAGCGTTACCGAACAGCGGGGCTTAGATTACTGCACTACTAGGGAGCGAGCACGGGCGCTGATCACATGAGGCTTGTTTATACCCCCCTCTCACTATTTAGACCAGGACACGATCCATGCATTCGCGATACGCCCACACTATGTAGGCCACCGGATGGATGGTCCATACATGTACATAGACAGGGATGGCTGCTTGGTGTAGTGGTAAAACGCTAGACTACAGAGCGCAAAGTTCATGGTTCAAATCCTGGCCTGTGTCGTCGTTTTCAGAGATTAATTTGTTGCTCTTTCGTTATCACCGTTTTCCGACCGGAGTTGGACATTAAACAGAGCTTGGGCAAGCGATGCGTTGTAGCGGTACCGGTCACTTCGTACACCCCTTAGCAAGGTGTTTAATCTCGCGCAATGTCCCCGATGATACCGATAGGTGTCGAACATATAATGAACCCACATTTACATTTTACATTTACATTCTCCCCCTCATTTTGTGGTAAAAAATCATATTTTATTCATGTTTGTCTTCATTTTCATTTTTTTCTTTATTTTGTTCTTCATTATTTGAAAATAGATGCAAATTTTCCACCATGGTCATTTTCGTGCTTACCATCTGAGCATACCCTACCACACACACACACTTTGAATTTCATTATTAATCATTATTAGATGGCCTACCAATTAATAATGATTTTCGACTGGTGGGGCCAAACCGCAAAAAGGCATGATATAGTGCAAGTCGGGGCCAACAAATCTGTTGAGCGGGGACAAAAAGCAAGGCCTTTTTGCAAGGGGACAAAAGCAAAAAATAACGTATCGGTGGGAATTTCCTGGCAAGTCACCTCAGAAAATTCTGTTGAGCCGGGGGGGAAGTCCAAGTCGCGGGCAAAAAAAAAAATTTTGCGCGCAAGTTACCGCAGAATTTTTTTTATTTCCCCGCTGGGTAGGCTGAAGGTTCAAAAAATTACATTTGAACAAGTTACACTATACTCTTTTCCAAACATGGGTAGGCTTAAGCCTACCGCGCCACCATCGCACGACGCCACTGTTGCCAAATCAATCGAACGCGACTACAGCTGATGAGCAATGAGTATGAAAGCTTAGCTCAGGGCTTCAATGGCTGCAGCTTGTAAGACTACAGGTCACATAACCCCTGATAAAACCGAATATCCTGCCCCACGGAGAAACAGCGCAATAATACAATACATTTTCGGTTTTTGGGCAAACCGGCAGGAGAGCAGGCGGATCTGTGGCCTACATAGCACCAGGCGGATCTGTAGCTTGGACACCCGGATCGCATTTTAAAACCGGAAGAAGTCGATTAAGTTAGCAGTCGGACAAACTTTTTTTGATTGTATTTTCGCGTTCCTCCCAGATTATTAGTCGGATCAGGAAAACTACCACGCACAACTACAAGCTACTGATCATGCATGACGTCAGTGGGGACATGACTCGACAGTCTCGCCAGATGTGTTGTTTGAGGTGAGGCACCACCTGGTCCACATCAAAAATGCATGCCGCTTCTTGCCCCCGGGGCCTCGCGCCACTTGCTGGGTCCGCCGTGGCGAGCCCAGAGACGTACGAATAGCCGTTATGTTTCAGCAGTTTCTAGCCATTTTGCATAATTTATAACGGTCCAAATTTGAGACATGCAAAATGCACCATTGCCGCTATAGAGTCGAATTTTTATCCCCTTGTTGACCATACAATAATTATATTCAGGACATAGCCTGCTCTCCATGACCATCTCATTTAAATGCTAGTTTCACTTTGTTCAAACTCCATGTCCTCGCTTGCACACAATTAGCTGTGTGGTCATTATTTCTCGCTCGCTCAGCAGTTTAAACTGAGTCTTCCATCAGATAGGACTCTATTAAAACGGTGTCTAGTGTACATTGACCGAGTGCACCGGAATTTTATAATAAAACCTTCCAATTGTTCAAAGTTCAGTCGACGGATGGGGTGAAATGTCTGTCTCACAGTCTCACACGCCTTATACCTGCACTTATAGTGCCGGTGAATAAGAGTAAGTGTTAGTCGTAAGATAGGGGAGAGTGGGGCAAGAGTATTCAATTTTTACACAAAGGGGTACAGAAAAGTGTGATTTGTGAATATCTTTCTAATATTTTTAGGATAGCAGCATAATTATCTTGTTAACAAAATGTAACTTTTATTTTTTCATTAACACTACACCAAAAAATATTATTGTGCGGATTACACACGTGTCTGAAATGTCACTCTTGCCCCCCCCCCCTGGGGCAAGAGTAACACGGCTAATTCCAATTGGGGCAAGAGTAACATCACTATGACACTCTAGTCTCTTGCCCCAGCTACCCTCCATAGCTCAGATATCTCATGCTATGGGTTGATAACAGATAGATGTTTACACTGTACTGTCAATTGAAGCAGAGAACTACAATGAATAAAACCCAATCGATTTAATTAGTTGTAACAAAAATCACAAATAAATGACTTTTGCCCACGCTCCAGTGGTGCACATGAATCATGACACCACTTCTTACAAACTCGACACATAATCCAGTCTTCTTGCAAGTTAGTTTCGTCACACTTTTTGTGGCAATAAATGCAATAATATACAACGTCACATTCCGTTGACGATTCTGTACCTTTCTTTGGTACAGCGCCAGAACTTTTACCACATGACTCTTTACCCGTTTTGGTTATCTCCATCGGCTGAAATTTAAGCAACTTTCCTTTTTTTGTTACAGGGCTAGCCTTAATTTTGCAAGCATTTTTGAGTAGAAGCTGATTTTTATACGGGCTCGAAGTTACAACACTTGCAACTTCAGCTCTTCGTTTTCTAGGCTGGGGCACATTTTGTGCCCCAGGGACTACACACTCAATGTTAATAGCTTTTGGATATGGGCTAAAACTTATCAAAGCAACCCTTCCCCTATTTGCCAGAGTTTGTTCATCGTTAGCATCATCTGCAGACTTGTCGCTAGCGTCAGGCTTATCGCTATCATCAGGCTTGTCGCTAGCTTCAGGCTTGTTGTTAGCCTCAGGCTTATCGCTAGCCTCAGGCCTATCGCTATCATCAGGCTTGTCGCTAGCCTCAGGCTTATCGCTATCATCAGGCTTGTCGCTAGCCTCAGACTTATCGTTATCATCCGGCTTGTCGCTAGCCTCAGGTTTATCGCTATCATCAGGCTTGTTGCTAGCCTCAGGATTATCGTTATCATCAGGCTTATCACTATCATCAGACTTATCGTTATCATCAGGCCTATCGCTATCATCAGGCTTATCGTTATCATCAGGCTCGTCGCTAGCCGCAGGCTTGTCGCAAGCCGCAGGAGTGTCACTAACCCCCAAAGCACCATCAATCGAAGCCGGAGGCGTGTCGCTAGCCCCCGAAGCACCATCAATCGAAGCGGCAGGCGTGTCACTAGCCCCCGAAGCACCATCAATCGAAGCGGCAGGCGTGTCACTAGCCCCCGAAGCACCATCAATCGAAGCCGCAGGAGTGTCACTAGCCCCCGAAGAACCATCAATCGAAGCCGCAGGAATGTCACTAGCCCCCGAAGAACCATCAATCGAAGCCGCAGGAGTGTCGCTTGATGCAGGCTTGTCGCCAGCCCCTGCTGGACCATCGGATGAAGCCAAAGCTGTGCCGTTAGCCTCCTCCGAAGTACGTCTAATCAGAAATAAGAGAAGCAGTTTCGAATGCAGCGCACTTGTTAAAGTTATTTAAGTAAATACTGAAAATATATAAATCATTGGAGCCATGGGGCAGAAAAGGAAATCTATTATTAAGTCTATAATTATATTATATTATATTATGTATTATATTATATTAATTATGATATTAAATCTATAATTAGGTTTACTTTATGTTCTTGTATGATCACAGCGTTTCTTGCGTAGGCTAAGGCGTATATGATTAGTGCTAGCCTATATAGAAACATTCCAGAATAGGTGCAATTGTATCTGCTACAACATTGCTACGCTTGTCAGTGTTGGTAAACAAACAAACAAATTATGATTATTATAAAAAATACAATGATAGCTTTGAGAGCTTACTGCTGTGATGCAAGAGAGTGCCAAGTCGGTCTTCTTATTGAAGTTGAAGAGGATTGCGATCGTCCCTTCCTCATTTCGGACTGCGTACGCAGAGTGGTTCGGGGGCGACGGGGAGCAGACGAGACTGGCTGGATACGTTTCGCGCGTTTCGCTCTAGGTGGCGCAGCGCTCGACATAGCAGCAACCGGCTGGTCATCTGGCAGGATAGGTCTTGCACGCTTCGCTCTAGGTGGCGCAGCGCTCGACGTAGCAGCAACCGGTTTGTCAACTGGCAGGATATGTCTTGTCGCACGCTTCGCCCTAGGTGGCGCAGCGCTCGACGTAGCAGCAACCGGCTCTTGATCAATCATGCTAGGCTCAGTCTCGGCAAACGGACGTTCGGTTACAAGAGAGGCCGCAAAGTCCTCATCTGCAAAGATGTCCGGATTGAAAGGAAAAATTCCTGTTGCACGAAAACCATTTATGCCTTTTTCAGGTGTGGTAGATTTCAGGTATGCCGGACAAAAAAATTCGTTTATGTCATAATCGGACACACGTTTGCCGGGATGATTTAACATCCATCTGTCAATTTCCCTGTTGTAATTGATCTTCAAAGGACCAAAAAATGTTATGTCAAGCGGCTGAAGGCGATGGCTTGTGTGCGGTGGAAGAGTGATCATTGTGATGTGATTCTTTCGGGCCATTTCTATAACGTCCACCGTCTTGTGGCTTTGATGGCCATCTAGTATCAGCAATACTTTGTTTGATGAAGACGGCTTAACGTGATCAATAAAGTGTTCCAGATACCTCAAAAAAAGTTCATTGGTCATCCAGCCTTTCGGTGATGGAAGTCCTATTGCTCCGGGCGGGGCACCCTTCATCAAACGGTCATTCATGTTTTTGCGCCGAAAAAGGATCATAGGCGGCACAAACACCCCACTCGAACTCATTGCGCAAACGATTGTCGTTGTCATCCCTTTTTCCCCACTCACAGCTTTACCGACTTGCTTTAAGCCTTTTAAAGCAATGATTTTTCCTGGCTTTTGAACTGTCGTGATGCCAGACTCGTCTACGTTGAAAATCTGATGTCCACGATATTTTGTCTTCTCCTGCTCTTCCTTCAGCAAATTAAAAAATTTGCCGACTTGCACCTTGTTGAAGCCGGTCATTCGGGCCATACTTGTAGGCTCCGGACTCCTCAAACTCAAGCATCTATTACGGCTCAAGAATGATTGGGCCCAATCTCTGCCTGCCATTTCCTTAACAACCGAAAATGGATGTACTATATTATTGCGTTCCGCAAGTTGAAATGCAAGGCGTCTCAGGTCGACCGTCGACAAACCGTAGCATCGCTTTTGCATTTCAAGCGCATATTCGACCAATTCTTGGTTAAATGTTTCATCAAAAACGCGCTTAAATCGGCCGAGACTCGTTGGCGGAGGCAGTCCAGCTTTCTTGATCCGCAGTATCAAAGTTGGCCTCGGAATCCCGAACTGCTGGCTGGCTTTGGTCTTCGATAGTGTCCCTGTAGTTATAGCGTCCAATGCTTGTTGCAGGTCTCCTTGCGTGTATGACGCTCTGTTAGACGTCCTTTCGTACACTCTAACCATGATTGGTGACCTAACATTACATCAAATGTTTTATACAATACAAAATAAATAAATAAATAAATAATATTAACACTTGATATGCATGGCATACATGTTATAGACTTTATATAAATTATAATTAATGCACACGCATAATGATCAATAACAAATCCACAAGCAAATGTACCCTATATTATATATTACAGGATCTGCTTACCAAATCAGGACATGGTTAAATAAGTGCTGGATTATTTTAAAATTCAGTAAAATACACTGTAAGTTGAAATGAACATTAAAAGAACTGCAACGCATCAGGTCCTCAGCATATCGAATAACAGAATTTTAATAATCCATCGCTGCACCTGCTATGACACAAAGAGAGTCTATTTATAAACGCTTATTTATTTATTTATATTATATATATTATATTTATATTTTTTATAAATGACTACTGTATTGTAAAAGTATAAAGTTTATACTGGAAAATATTTGCTTTGAAATGCCGCACCCGTGGGGCAAGAGCAACATTGGAGGTCACTCTTGCCCCAACATGCGGGGCAAGAGTGACACAGAGATGTTACTCCTGCCCCACATGTCGGGGCAAGAGTAGCACAGAGATGTTACTCCAAACACATGGAGATGCTTAAACTCACGCCACGCACATTTCTCATTATCGCTCATACACCCCACTACGGCGACTTCCTTCCCAATCGATTGCCAATAACGAATACAAAATCTTTTCGCCGATTCGATGCACATTCGGACCGTACGTACGGTTTATAAAGGAAAGTACTAAAAAATCACGTTGACCGAAAATACAAGCAATGCACAGCTCATACAAACCACACTAAATACGCGGTCTATTGCTTTCACAAAAACATAGAGATAGTATAAAACAAAATGGCTATTAAAATATTCATGAAAATTTTCACTACCGTTTTGAAGAGGGGGTGTTACTCTTGCCCACCCGTCACACTTGCCCCGCTCTCCCCTAGGGTTAGCATTATTTTTTATTTTGCCACTCAAGATAGATGAACTTACACTTACGGTTTTTGGGTCAGAAATGATCCCAAGCAAGAGAGCATTAGGCTATATAAACATGATAGGACACTTGGTTTCCATGCAATATTTCATCTTTTTATAAATTGCCACCAGTTATTGTTATTGCTGATAGTCAGTGTTTGATGTAATAGTTTGTTGTGAGTCAAGACAGAACGGCCCTTCAAGGCAGAGAACGGCCCTTCAAGGTAGAGAACGGCCCTGTGTATGCCCGGCTCACCTTTGGCATAATATGCCAACCCATCAAATAGACCTGAGTAGGGCCTAAAATTATTTATAAAATAAGGTGGAGTTTTGTTTTAATATTTGTAGTAAATTTATATCAGCCCTAGACGCGTTTCGACATGCTTTTGTCTCATCAGTAGGGCAGCTACTGTATTAAACTATAATTTATTTATTTATAAATTGTTTATAATATTTTTCTAAATAATATTTTTCATAATTTTTTTAGATGTAATAAGGTTAGAGTATACTATACCGTGGATAGGCTGCAGTACTGTGCTGTACATACAATACATGCAGTACAACGAGCATGCCACACATGTGTACCTTACATATCGGTATAGAGGGTAAGCCTACATACTTTACAATTTTTTCCACTTTTTTGATATTTTTTTGGTTATTTTTTGATATTATCTCCTAAATCAAGTATTTTAACGTATCAGATTTCTACATCGTTTTAATAGAGTACTGATTTACAAATAATTTGATGTAATTTTCAAATCTGTGGTCTTAATAGCCTATAGATAGCCTATTTAAGTTCGTTTTCTATGAAACGTGCGCGAGTGTCCAACTAACCGTGTCAATACTGTATAGCCTAATGGTTTTTCTCATTTTTGACGGGTAATATCACATTTTTCTACATGTTCTTAAACATGATTCTGAATAATTAGACTAACTATTGTCTGCATAGGACAGATTTGTTTGAATTGGTAAACATATTATTAAATGTCGTTGTTGGTCTCCCTGTGTTTGCTTTAGCCCTTATTGTATTTTTGCAGTAGGCCTATGGTGTATTGTAAACAAATTGAGTTGTATTGTAAACAAATTGATGTTGTTAATACCGTTTCTTTCGCACATCATATCATAAGGGCCGTGGACCTGCCACCTTACCTCCACATGTTAAAATCGAAGTAACATTTTCTATCAAATAGAAATCTATAAATAAACTACCCCTAAACCTAATCTTAACACGGGCTATCACCGGGCTGACAAAACAAACCCTAAACCTAATTATTATTTTGGATAAATAAAAAAGTTAGATAGGCCTACTGCAGCATACGTAAGGTAGGGTATACAAGGCGTATTATAAAAATAAAATCAAAAATTCCAAGAAGTTGGCCTGTACGTGCTTTTAAATTACAATTTCTCTTGAGCATAAAAACTTTGCAATGATTTGGAGCTTTTACTGATGCAGAAAGCAGAGATCTCACCTTCCTCCTTATAGTCCTACGCGTCAATGGCGCATAATAAACGCACCCCAACCGGTAGGTTCAGGTTTGTTGTATCATTGATATGCTCAGCCTCCTTGGGACAGAGGAGACGTGAGGGTCTTCCAGAAATTAGACAGTGGTCTAGAAGAGAATATTAACATAGTGAGTAGAAGGTTATAAGATGTGCAGGAATGGGGGCCTCGTGTTATTCCCCAATTTGCAAACTACATGCTACCAGCTCTCTTTCAATTACAATGTAATTTGTTAATGTAACTGGTTATTTTTGCCAACTTTTGTGTTCGATGATAAAAATATAGAAACATAATATAAAAATTAGAGATTTATTCCTTAGCCTACAATTGTACAACACAACTCAAAGGACTAACACAATATGAGACTCCGAAAGCAAGTCTTTGTTTAAATACAGAACAACTGTCATAATATTCACAAAATAATAACAACCGGTGCACCGGCGTGAACAAAGCGTTTGGGGGAAAACTACTGAAAAAAACTGTGAATAATCAGTCGTGATATAATAAAATAAAGTTGGGGCCCATGAGAAAATCAAGAAAAAATAAAAATGTAAGTACAATGTTATAATAGGCTGTAAAGCTGCATTTCCGAAACTGGGGTTATTCCAAGACATGTCAATTTTCATGTTTCAATGTATGATAGTGCACTCCAATAGGCTAGCTTAGATTAATGTTTAAATAATACAGTAGGCCTAGTCAGTCATTGCAAAACCATGCGGTTCCAGTGGTAGGCATACCATTTATAACAATAAGGAGCATTGCAATGATTGCATGAAAGTTCGAGCCAACGTTGTTTTTTTTCCCAATATAGATTTATTTGATAGGCCTATTGCGTCATGATCTATCAAAACATTTCCAAAGGGCGGTCATCCCAACTACTATAATAGTAAAACGTTGGCGTTATTTAGCTTGAAATGTTGAGAATTGGAACCACAGAGTTTTACCAATTTGGGGCTGTGGGTGAGTGTGGGCCTTATATGGCATAATGTCCAGTGGTATCAGCCACTTGTAAGACAATGCACGTAGGCCTAGGCTACGTAAAAACTTGTATTATAAAAAATTCTTTAATATGCAGAAAAATGTCCTGAAAAAAGTGCGCTTTCGTTTTTCGGGCAAATTAAAACTAAAACTCTGAAAAATAAAAGAAAAATGAAAAAAAAATTTTTTTTTTTAAATTTTAAAACATACTCTAAAATTATAAAAATATTTTATATATATATATATATATGCAAAAAATATGCTAAAAAACGTGAGACAG